>CAUYUJ010004191.1:140000-190000 GCA_963575745.1 Prorocentrum cordatum | reverse complement strand
CGTGGCTGTGTACAGTTTGCTCCACGTTCAGTTTCTCAGAGCGCACCACGTGTCGGATGTGCGACGAAGTGAGGATGGAGATTGGAGTTCGGACTCGACATGGCCGGCAGAAGGGGACGAAGGCTCGTGGCAAGGGCCAAACGGGCGCCCAATCGGACATGTCGAGAATCCCGCCTACGCCAAGACCTATCTTGTTGAACAGTGGTTCCCGTGCGAGTGGTGGATACGCTTCCGATCGTCATCAGAATGCAGATCGAGAGCATTCGCATCGTGCCACACGCCGACCTTTGCGTGCGAGAGCGCGCACACGTTCACCATCGGTCACATTCGCAAACGAAGCAGAGTCGGAGCACTAAGGTGTAAACAACAGTCATTTCAAAGGATTGGGATTCATTCCAGCACCACCCTCGGATGCCAGGATGCACGGTCATGTTCCTGCAGAGTTGCCGCCAAATGCGTCGGAGGCGGAGAGAAAGGAGTATATTTCAGACTGTCGCAACCAGCTGCTTGTCTTGGCTGGAGCCATTCGCTTTCGAGAGAGAGAGAGAGAGAGAGAGCGAGAGAGAGCTGGAGAGATGGCTCACGTGGAAAGGTCTTGGTATGCAGCAGTTTTGACGGCGAATCACTTGTGCAGGCCGCACGAAACAACAGGTTGCTCGACAGGAGAAAGCTTGAAAGAGAGCGGTGAGTCGGCAGGAGACTGTGCACAGGCGCATAGAGGAGACAACAGGAAAGTTAAACAAGTTGGATGCCAGTATACGTTGGCGACAGAGTGGGTCAATCGACGCCAAGTTGCACGCGACGAAAGTTTGGCAGCGGCGCCGACAGATGTAGACATGCAGGAGGACACCGTCGAGGAGGGATGAGAAGAGGAGGCTGTATAACAGCCGCTGCCAGTGGGCAGGCAGAGGCAGCAGCAGCCACAGCAGCCCCAGCAGCACCAGCTGCCAGATCCGAATGGGCACCACCAGCAGCCTCTCCCTCCAGGTGTGCTTCCAGACTTGGCAACTATGCAGAAACAGATGGCTATGCTAACGGCGTCCGTGTCAGCATGCCAGCAGCAGATGGCATCGGTCCAAGCACGACGCCCTCGTCCTTGCCATGGCAAACTGAACATGTCAGCAACCCCCGCCAGAAGCTTTGGTTGGAGGTCAGCAACTACATACAATCGGTGCAGCGGCCCCAAGTGGCGGCATGAACATTGCGCAAGAATGTTGGCATGAATGGCCCACGAGCTGCGCAACGGGACGTGCTGCAGAGGGCGCCGCCAGCTCAGCGAGCTGCCGCGGCCTCTCCTGCGCTCGGCAGCGCCGCTCGTCCCCGAGAGCCTCGCGATCCCAGTCGGGCCCGAGGGGCGATCGGCACCAGAGCGGGCGGAGCCGATGTCAGCGAGGACGAACTCGACGACCGACGCGAGCGATTGGCTCGCGACGGGGGGTAGCTTCAACGCCCACTCCGATCGGTCGGCCTGTCAATCAGAATGATCGCTTTTGAGCAGGCGCTGTCAGGGCTAACTTCGTGTCAGAACCACACATGTCAGATGTTCCCGTTCAGCAGTGGAGTCTCCAGCAAAATCAGGACTGGCGGCCATTGCAGGGCTACCTCTTGCAGTGTACCCTGGGACTCGTTCAGGATCTGTCGCCTTGGAGTTTTGATCTAGAGGATGCGTTGAGGATTGAGATCTTTACTGATGGAAATGGGGGAGCCCCATCGGTCTTTCCTGCATGGGCCTGTTGTGTCAGGGTCGTCTCTCGTGATGGTGTCATGCATTTTTTAGACAAGCCTGGCTTGGTCGTTTGCTAGAGACGCATTTGCAGTCTTGCCTACTCAGTTAAGATTGGTCTCAGAAGCTCTCGCACTTATATGTGCCATGGATTGGGCTATGCAATCCCCCTTTCGTGACGTACTTGTTCGTGTTAATTTGGATAGCGCTGTTGCCATTAGTGGCGCACAGGGGAGCGGGATGTACCTGAAATTGGTGGGATAGCTAGCTGCTTGTGTTCGCTCTACCATATGCTCATCTGCTGCCATAAAGCACGGTTATCACATGTTCAGGCACATGCAAAACACCCCTGTAATGAATATGTGGACACGATAGCTGCATTGGCTGGAATGGTGATCATCACAGGACCCGATGAGTTCCCATGGAGCCCCCTTCTGAATGACCCCTCCTCGGCGAAGTGGGCTTGGCTGGAGCTGCTCCCAACGGAGATGCGTGCTCAGTGCCCGCATATGCAGAACGGTAGGGTCGTTGCCTGGGACCCAGTTATGCCTCACCTTTGCCCGCCAGCGGCCAATGCGGTTGGCCAAGATCCCCATGTATCAACTTCAGCATGGCTTTCGCCAGTGTCTGGACCCTTTCAGAACATAGCCAAAGGTAAGCGTCTTGTGGGAGCTTTTGTATCAGGGATGCCGCGTCTTCTGGCTGAACAGTTTCGCTCGCAAGGATTAGGCGTCGTGGGGGCCGCTGAAACCATCATGCCGTTTCCTGGATGGGTCACCATCGGCTCCTGCCTCGTCTGCTGGATCACATGGTTGGTCTGTGGCTGAGCAATGGTATGCAGTTGGTTGCTGGGCGGCCTGATGCAGCTATTTCAAGACAGCGTATAACGGTCGTTGAGGGCATCCCGACTCTGCTCAGTGTGAATTTGGCCGTGGCATCGCTCAACATCACGTTTGCGTTGGGCATGTAAACCACTCTGGACATAACAAGGCATAACATGTCGGATATTCGATCATGGTGGAAGGCTGCGACTAGCTCGCTACGCCGTGCAGCTGATATGGCTGATTACATGTTCTCCTGATTGATGCTAACGCCACTTCGGGGGCGACGGCGTCGTCTTCGGTGGGATCCATGGGCGCAGAGACCGGAATATTTGTGGCTGGCGTTTTCACAGCCTACTTCGGGACCTCAAGCTTTTTCTACCGCGTGCGCTTCTGGGGCCGTCGGTCGATCACAAGACCGGGGTTCCTCCTGAGGCGTTGTTCCCAGCAAGGCGCATTGACTACGTTGCAGTACATATGCGATGATTTCCTCATGGTTCATGATCCCGCTCAAAAATTTGAACTCTCATTGTCTAAGCCGGACCACTTACTTGTGCAGCTGAGTATTGCCCTTCCAGCACCGCAGTTGCGATCGCTGTCGGCGCTGCATACCAAAAAACCAGCGGTCGACCCGAAGATGCTGCAGGATCCTGAATGCCTATATAAATGTTATAGGCGCACGGAGAGTTGCCCATCGCCCGCCCGGAATGTTCGGCCTACAGAGCAATGTTCCTGGATCGCAGCTGACGTTCGAGAAGACATCGGGATGTGTTTTGTCAAGTCTCAGGCCCCTAAGAATGCTATGTCGAAGGGCACTCGGGATTTCTCGCGGGCCTTGCGCGCGCGTCGCCGTGCAATGCGACAGATCTGTTGCGAGGCTATGGCAGGGCGCAGTGTTCAGGGCAGGGGAGATGCCCAGTGTGCACGGGCAAAGTAGTTTTTGACGATGGCGCGCTGCCAATATGCCAGTATTCGCTGCTGTCCTCTGCGGGAAGAGTCGGCCAACAGGTTAGGAAAAGCTTGCGGTCGATGCTCGGAATGCTAATCGGTCTGTCTGGCAAGTCGGCAAGTTGGGGTTGTGCGACATTTTTTTTTTTTTTTTTTTTTTTTTTTTTTTTCCAACTCCCCAGGTGCGCTTGGCTCGCCCGGGTTTCTGCCGAAGGTGTTTGGCGAGGGCTCCGCCCTGACCGCGCGCCGCGTTTCCAGAGGTCCAAGAGGCTCGCGCCGATGGGGGGGAGGGGGCCTTGGCCGCGGGAGGCCCCCGCCTGCCGCGGGGGGCGCCAGGCGCCCTGCTCGGCAGCGCCTCGGCGGCAGGGACCGAAGAGAGGGGGCGAGGAGGGGGGGGGGCGAGGCGCAAGCCAGTGGACCACGGACGAGGGGCGTCCAGACCAAGCGACTGATGAAGAATTGTGTTTGCTTGCCGTCACTCTGAGACGGCTCTCGAAATCCTGCTCGACAGTCCCAGGCTTGGAAAGGCGTGGGGCATTGTGGGCAGCTAGAAACGCGTCGCAATATGCAGCACAGGCAGGAGGCAGGAGGTGCACGGAAGAGGAGGAGGAGGAGGAGGAAGAGGAGGAGACAGAACCAGAACGGTCGTCCATCTTGAGGTCCAGACGTGGGTCCAGAGTAGCTTTCAATTATCCCAGCGCAGACCCTACCTAGGAGTTGGAGCCCCCTAGGAAAGCAGCATAAGCTAAGCTAAGCTAAACTAAGCTAAGCTGAGCTGAGCTAAGCCAAGCTGGGCTAAGCTAAGCTAAGCTTGGCTAGGCTAAGCTAAGCTGAGCTAAGCTAGGCTAAGATAGGCTAAACTGCGGTAAGCTAAGCTAAGCTAAGCTAAGCTACTATGCGATAAGCTAAGCTAAGTTAAGCTAGGCTAAGCCAAGCTACGCTAAGCTAAGCTAAGCTAGGCTAGGCTAAGCTAAACTAAGCTAAGCTAAACTAAGCTAAGCTTAGCTAAACTAAGCTGATATGAGATAAGCAAAGTTTAGCTAAGATAAGCTGGACGAAGCTAAGCTAAGGTCAGCTAAGGTAAGGTAAGCTAAACTAAGCTAATCTAGGCTAGACTAAGCTAAGCTAAGATGAGATAAGCTATGCTATGCTAAGCTAAGCTAAGCTAAGCTAAGCTAAGCTAAGCTCAGGGTAAGTTAAGCTAAGCTAAGCTAGGGGAACCCAGGGGGCGCAACTGGGGGAACCAGGGGGGCGCAACTGGGGGAACCGCCCGGGGTGGGTTACACTGCCCGCCCCCTTTAGCAAATTATCCCAGCGCGACCCTACCTAGCAGTTGGAGCCCCTAGGAAAGCAGCATAAGCTAAGCTAAGCTAAGCTAAGCTAAGCTAAGCTAAGCTAAGCTAAGCTAAGCTGAGATAAGCTAAGCTAAGCGAAGCTAAGCAGCGCTAAGCTAAGCTAAGCTAAGCTAAGCTAAGCTAAGCTAAGCTAAGCTAAGCTAAGCTAAGCTAAGCTAAGCTAACATGCGATAAGCTAAGCTAAGATAAGCTAAGATAAGCTAAGCTAAACTACGCTAAGCTAAGCTAAGCTAGGCTAGGCTAAGCTAAACTAAGCTAAGCTAAGCTAGGCTAAGCTGAGCTAAACTAAGCTAAGATGAGACAAGGAAAGCTAAGCTAAGATAAGCTGAGCTAAGCTAAGCTAAGGTCAGCTAAGGTAAGGTAAGCTAAGCTAGGCTAAGCTAGGCTAGACTAAGCTAAGCTAAGATGAGATAAGCTAAGCTAAGCTAAGCTAAGCTTGGCTAAGCTAAGCTAAGCTAAGCTGAGGTAAGGCAAGTTAAGCTAAGCTAAGCTAGGGGAACCCAGGGGGCGCAACTGGGGGAACCAGGGGGGCGCAACTGGGGGAACCGCCCGGGGTGGGTTACACTGCCCGCCCCCTTTAGCAAAGAAAGTAAGAACCCTTCTAGGCAGAGCCTAGGTAGGGAACAAAGTAAGAACCCTTCTAGGCAGAGCCTAGGTAGGGAATATGTTGTCCGAACCATTTAATCATCAACTCCCTAAGCCCAAGGCAGGTACAATACTGGCCAATCGAGTCCAGGTCAGTCCCAGGAGAAGACGGGGCACAACCGAATAGACATCCCATGGGTTTGCTATGAAAACGAGCACTGGTATTGAAAGAGGCGGTCAGCAAGCGTAGCGGGGCAACGCCTAGATACATAGAGGAGTCTTTCACGACTCGTTTAACATTCAGGCAGAAGTCGTCAATGAGGTCAGAACTGGCGCCTGGAATAAAGTACCGCGCACGACGAAGAAGAACTGACTTGGCATTCTCGGTCGGGGTGTGTTTGCGAATGAGAGCGCGCAGCTTGGATTGCAACGACTTGTTTGCTATATCGTACGAAATGCTAAGGGAGAGGAACCAACGATGAAGACCACGCATGTATGATATGAAAGAGTTCCTATGCCAGCCACAGAGCCACCGGCAGGGGATGTGTTCAACATCATCCCGAGACTCCTCGAGGTCAGCAAGCACTTGGGGAAAGACGGGGGAGCGCAGCATATCTGATACTGGCGACAGCGTGGATGTCCGTGAACTCTGCACCGACTCCAAGCCCCTTAAACTTGGTCGCCATGTTGTGCGAGATTGCACTCCTAGGCCCTATTGTCAAGAGAAGCACCCCTTCTTTGAAAGTCTTGATGAGAGCTTGGCTGGGAGGGTACATCTGGAACCTGAAGAACAAGAGCGACACGCACATCACCCGAAAGGAGACAGGCGATAACGTGAGTCCAAGACCCAGACCTCTAGTGCGCCTAATCCGATGGTGGAATCTAAGGGCAATATCCTCCCAGACATTGTTGTGAGCGTCTGGCCCAATCGGGATACCCAAGTAAGGGGCCCATAAACAAATATCACCAAGTCCTTGAATGGGGGCCCAAAGGAGGCAAGAGTATCTCGAAGTCTATAACGATCTAATTCAGAGCACACGACAATCTGGCATTTCTTAAAGTTCAGGCGGAGATTGGCGACCCTGGCCAGCATCATCAGCGCAGACAGGACAGGGCCTAAGTCTCTGAGCGTGTTCACCAGACCAAAGAGAAAGTCATCAGCATATGCCTGGTGAATACTGATGTGGACCGAACACTTGTGTCGGATCCACCGAAGCAGAGGGTCCACCGCGAGCACGAAGAGGAACATGGATGCAGGGCAGCCTTGCTTCACACCAGCGCAGGTGTCGATCGAATCGAAACGGCGACCAGAGACAGTAATCTGCGCAGTATTGTGTGCATACATCATCTCGAAGAGATTAATCGTGTGTAGGAATATGCATATTCCGAAGGACGTGAAATAGCCACGAGGAAGAGAGGGAAGGGAAGGCAGAGGCGAAGTCCGTGAGGTAAGGGATTTGCGACAGTTGGTTGCAGATACAAGTGGCATGTTTTTTGTCCTGGGGATCTTGCGGCAACTGCCAAGGGCCTGGCTGGCCCCAAATCCTGGACGGGGCTAGCGGTGTTTTGTCGGTTATTACATCTTCGGGTTCAGGCTTTACAGTATACCTTATTGGGCCCTCTCAATCGGGCTGCTCAGGATAATTAAGTCTAGCATGGAGGTCGACAACAAACTAAATGAGGTGGCTCAGTCTACTGGGGATCTCTGGTCAATTCGGCAGGTTGGGAATGCATTTGCTGCTTTACGGCGCCTGGGGGCCGGTGGCAAAAATATTGTCAATCCGAGGTCCTCCTGGCGGTCCGGGGCCCTGACGGTTTGCCAGTGATTTCTGTGCATGAAGCCATCGAATTACGGCTTGAACATTTCGCGTCTCCGTAAAAAGCGGCGAAGCTCGAGCCGTCCACATTCCTGCAACTGTTTCAAGATCGACGTATCTCGGCAGACGTTGTTGAACGAGAGGCAACATGCATTCCTACGTTGCATGAGTTTCACAAGGAGTTGCGCCTTACCAGGAATAGTGCAGGTGGTGCTGACGGCCTTCGTGGCAGGTTTGTGCGCGCGTGCTCTATTTCATTGGCTATCGCCAGTCACCCACTGGCTGTGATAACTGCTTTGTTGATTTCGGAGCCACTGCAGTGGAAAGGTGGTGACTTCCCCCGTATTCCCATAGCATGAGGTTCTACATACTCTCCTAGTGCATCTAGATCGATATTGGTTGCTTCACATATAGGCAAGACATATCATGCATGTTTGAAATGAGAAGTAATACCTGCGATGCAATCTGCAGTAGGCTCTCGTCAGTATGCGGGCGCGCCTGAGCGCGGGGCGCAGCCGGCGCTTCTAGCTGAGAGAGTTTTGCAGAGATATGCTCAGGCAGCAGGCGCGTGTCCTTGCTTTCTTTCTGTTGATGTCATAAGTGCGCATTATATGGCGACGCGAGAGCTCGCGGTCAAGACTCACGTATCACTGGATTCGCCCAAGGCTTTGTTGAAGCAGGCAGGTTTGCCTGAAGCGTCCCTCCCGGTCTTGGCTCAGAGGCTTCAGGAACTTCCCTCGTTGCGTCGCCAAGATGTGGATGGCCATTTTAAGGCCACGGTTGAGAAGCTCTATCGGCTAGGCTGGTCTCACTTTACTGGGGCAACTAGAACCGCAGGCACGCTCACGGGAACCAGGCCTGGAACACAATTTGAAGACGCGTTGTTCCCATTTATCATAACCGAAGTTACCAGCAATGTAGCGCGTGAGCATGCAGAGCTGGGCCTCACTTTCTCTTTTGCTATTCCCTCCTCACATGTGTTTGAAGAAGGCGAAGGACACAAAGGTTGAGGCAGAGCTTCCAGCCACTGTGAGCGCAGATGATTCATTGCACGCATTGCTTGCGCCCTTGGAGACTGTCCAAGACATTCCAAGACCACTTGCAATAATGTTGCAAGATTGAGCTAAACACATACTCTGGCGTTGGATTGATGCCTCACCTCAAGATATGTAAACTTACCCCAGTGCGACCCTACCTAGAAGTTGGAGCCCCTGGGCAAGCAACATTAGTTGCAATGCTATGCTTTGCTATGCCATGCTATGCTGCGCTATGATATGCTATGCTATGCTATGCTGCGCTATGCTATGCTATGCTGCGCTATGCTATGATATGATATTATGTGTTATGCTGAGCTATGCTATATCATGCTGCGCTGTGCTGTGCTAAGATATGATATGGTATGCTATGCTTAGTTGCGCTATGACATGCTATGATATGCTGTGCTATGCTATGCTATGCTACGCTATGATATGCTGCGCTATGCTATGCTATGCTATGCTTGGCTATGGTATGCTATGATATGCCATGCTAATGCAGCGCTGCGCTATGCTAAGCTAAGCTAAGCTAACCCTCTAGGCAGAGCCTAGGTAGGGACTTACACCCATGCTATGCTATGCTGTGCTGTGCTGTGCTGCGCTATGCTATGCTATGCTATGCTGCGCTATGCTATGCTAGGCTAGGCTGGGCTATGCTATGATATGCTGTGCTGCGCTATGCTATGTTACACTGTGCTATGCTATGCTGTGCTCTGCTATGCTAAAGCTCAGCGAAGCTAAGATGAAGGTAAGCTAAGCTAATATAAACCTGAACTAATATGAAGCTAAGCTAAGCTAAGATGAAACAAACTGAGCTAAGATGAGATACGCAACGCTAAGCTAAGGGGACGCAGCTGGGGGAACCGCGGGGCGGATACTGGGGGAACCGCCAGGGGCGCTTTCCACTGCCTAGCCCCAAGCCCAGAGAGTAAGAACCCTTCTAGGCAGAGCCCAGGTAGGGTCGGACAGGCCATTGCTGCAGCCCCTGCTCCTCTGCTAGGGCTGCCCCATGCTGAATATCATCGGACAGTCGAACAGGCCGAACATAACTCCTGGTTTCATCAGGTCCTGGAGGATTTGCCCGGCTGCGTTCAAGCCATCACGCGTTCCAGGATATGCCCCTTCCGTCGTCAGATCCAAGACTTCCAGGCGAGCGTGGTTAGGTGCCGTCCAGGAGGTTGCCAAGGCAAAAGTTGCTAAGACACGGCGAGAGCTGGATGCGTCACGCTGGGAGAGGAGAACACTGAAATTGCTGACAAGTGAAGGATTGCCACCCCAGCGTGATGCGCGGCTGCAAGAGCAGATCCAAACGCTTGAATGCCACTTCTGCGAGCTTTGCTCAAATAAGGTTGCCAATCACATCACCTTGTCGGGCATGGCAAAGCATGCGTCAGACAGTTGCCGCCAGGCGTGCCTGAAAGTTGTTTCGCCCAGGTCAATGCTTGCGCGGCACGTGGCAACATGGCGCCCATCTTGTATGATTTACCTTAATCAGGTGCCGCCTCATGCGCCTGAAGTCATGCAGGAGCTGGCGGCTAAGGAAAAGCAGGAGAATAATCAAGCGTATAAGCGAGGTTACCCTGCTTCACACGCCCCAGTTCCGTCATGTATTGCATCGGGGCCGATCCATCCTGCTGCTAGAACGTATCAAACAGTATACACCCGTTCCCAAGCTTTGGTGTGCTTGCAGAATGCTTCGCAAGAAATAACAGGGTGGTCTCGTAAGTTTATGGGCCAGCTGTCTACTGAATCCAATGCCATTTGCTCGGTAAACGGTGTGCTTCTAGATTGGCCGTACGATCGTAACGAATACCCAGGTATATAAATTAATGTGATTCCACGCAGACTGCATCGCCGGACGGCGTTCATTGCTTATCTTTGTTTGCGGCTAGCGCCGCACAGGAGATGTTCAACGTGCAGTGGAGACGTCCTTGGAGATAGTATTGCTAAATCTGTCGACATTTTGATTGACTCAGAGTTTGGTGACCTTAGTAAGCAGTCAAAAGTTGATCCCGACTAAGGCCATACTAAGGCTGGCCGAGATGCTCTGATAGGAGGGGGGCCCCCGTGCGAAACATTCTCGACTGCTCGTTGGAAAGACGGGGGGCCCATGCACTTCGGTCCTGGAATGCCCCTTGGGGGCTGGCGGCTTTAACCCCCAGGCAGCGTCTACAGGCTCAGACAGGCAATGTTTTACATATGGCTATTGTTGAGCTGCTGTGTGTGATGGCGACGGTTAATGGATCAGGATGGGTTGAGCACCCCGCGGCTCCAACGTGGGAACCCCGTGCAGTCCCGTCCTGGTCCTTCCGTACCACTAAGGCCCTCATTGCAGCCCCCTGTTGTTTCCTGAGAGACTTCGACCAGTGTGAGTTTGGCCAAGGCGGCAGAGCGCCTAAAGGAATATCGGCCGTCATAATGCCCTCTCTAGCCTCTCTCCTCACCTCCACCCCAGGGAGTGGCAAGTGTAGCCACGGTCGAGGAGCCCACAATATCTTACTAAGCAAGCAAGCGGATAGCTCTTTTCGAACGTCACACAAAAAAGTCTACCCGCCTGCGCCGTGTTCTGTTCTGACGCAGGCCATGTTGGATGCTGTGCTTCCTCCAGTAGAGTTGTGTGAAGATCATGATCAGGAACGCACAGAGCAATTGCAGAAACTGTTTCTTTCTACGGCCTGCATATTTGCTGAAGCTCCTCCCATGGGTCCAGATTATGCTGTCAAACGCCCTGCCCGCCATCAATCAACCATGGAGCGGATCCGTGCTGTCCAGGCTTGTACCAATCAGAGCTCGGAAGTGCAGCAGGCTGATGATCTAGACAACTATTGAGGGGCGATTTCTTTTACAATCGAATCCAGCCCGTCGTTGCACAGGGAATCTCCTGAGGACCCATTTGCCCATTCCCCTTCATCGAGTTCCCCATCGCTCCCTCCCCCTCCACCTATGTCTGACGCCGTGAGAGCTCGTATTGCGGCGAATTGGGCTGAGGCGTTACGTCGGAGACGGGAGCAAGCGGCTGAGCAGCGTAGGCTACCGATCCAAAACTTGAACTTGTTCGGTCCACCTCCAGAGTTGCCTCCTCGGGTGCCGAAAGACAAGGTGCAAGCAGACTTACACAGGTGGCTCTCAGCTGCCATCGCAGGGAGCTCATGATAGTGGCGCTCATGAAGGGGATGTGGGGCTTAGGATAGGAGTGGGAGGATGGAGATAACGTTTCTGTCTTGTGTGAGCCTCCCAAAGACAGGTTGTCTGTCTCGCGGGAGCCTTCCAGAGGTAGGCGGGGGGGCAGTGAGCAACTGATTAGTTCATTGCTGGGGTTGCCGCAATAATGGCCCCGTTGGCTCTGTCCCTTCGTCGCCCTAAGCATGCGAGCCTCCTGGCATTGCGGATGTTATAATATAAATGCCCATTGCTTCTACATATCTCTCTCACCGGCCTCTGTTCGATTGTGCAGGCGCAGGCCCCACCTGCAACACCCACGGCCGCACTCCTTGCTGTCTGATCTGAGGCACCAGCTCTGTGGTGCAATAGGCGGTGGGGAGGCAGTGGAGCATTCGGTGGGGAGGGAGAATCAGACAGTCCCGCGCGCGTCTGTGTGCCCGACGTCTACAACAGCTTCTTCACAGACGCGCCCACGCGTCGTGCCGCTTGCGAGCAGGGCAGATAATGAATGAGGAAGTGAGTTGACGGATATGAGGAGGATGTGATGTTGCCCGATGTCGCTCCGAGCCTCTGGTCACTCGGCTCTCGTTTCGACATCGTGTGTCGATACATCGAGACGGCTTTGCCATTGTTTTGATGCCCGAGTTTCGGGCCCTCTTGGTCTGCAGGCGGTTTCGCGTCCTGCACACCCCTGGCAGTGTCAGCCCTGGCGGACTTTCAAGGACATCCGAGTTCCGAGTTCTGAGTTCCTCCTTCTCCTCCTCCTCCTCCTCCTCCTCCTCCTCCTCCTCCTCCTCCTCCTCCCTCTCCTCCTCCTCCTCCCTCTCCTATTCCTCTTTCTCTTCCTCTTCCTCTTCCTACTCCTCCTCCTCCTCCGCCTCCTCCGCCTCCGCCTCCGCCGCCGCCGCCGCCTCCGCCGCCGCCGCCGCCTCCGCCTCCGCCTCCGCCTCCGCCTCCGTCTCCGCCTCCGCCTCCGCCTCCGCCTCCTCCTCCTCCTCCTCCTCCTCACTCCGCTGACCCCCCAGCAGCCCTCGAAAGCGGCGACACCTTCGCAGATCGCAGCCCCCCAGGGATGGCCAGGTCTAAGTTGAGTCTGGGTAGGACGTCACTCTGCTGGCCCCCCCAGCAGCCCTCGAAAATTTGCGACAGCTTCGCAGATCGCAGCCTCAAGGAATGGCGAGGGGCTAATCTGAATCTGCATAGCACGTCACTCCGCTGGACCCCCCAGCAGCCATTGCAAGTGGCGACAGCTTCGCAGATCGCAGCCCCCCACCAAGCATCCAGGCAGGACGACGAGGTGGGAGGCAGGGTAGCAGGCGAGCAGGAGAGATGAGGGGAGCAGGGAAGGCGGGAGAAGGACGGAGACCACAGTGCTGTATTCAAAACGAATACCCAACGCAGGAGGGTTGGAAACAATACTTTGCATATTACTCCGACGGAAGGACCCCGCATGATAATCTGTTTAGCTTTCCCTTATCCCTTTCCTCCCGGCCATGGCAAACACCCTCGTATCGCCCTCTCCTCTGCCATCTTTTCCTCTTCTTCTATTTCCCCCCCCTCCTTCTCCTCCTCCTCCTCCTTTTCCACCTCCTCCTCATCATCGCCCTCCCCATACCCCTTCCGTCCTCATCCTCCTCCTGCCTCTTTTCCACGTGCACGTCCCTTTTCCCCTCTGTCTACCCCTTCTCTGAATGCATCAGATTTCGTACCCCCCTCCTTTCCCTGTCGCACACATTCGTCCGGCCTGAGGAGAGGACCTTCGCACGCTTAGCCCCTAGCAACGTCCGCCCGACATCGCCGATGTTGACGTTGCTGCCCCTCCTCTTCCTCCTCCTCCTCCTCCTCCTCCTCCTGCCCCTCCTCCTCCTCCTCCTCCGCCTCCTCCTCCTCCTCCTCCTCCTCCTCCTCCTCCTCTTTCCTCCTCCTCCTCCGACCCCTCCTCACGACTCGGTCTGACGCTGGCCCCCTCCCCCTCCTCCCTCCTCCCCTCCTGCTGCTCCTCGCTCCTCCTCCTCCTCCCTATCCTCCTCCTCCTCCTCCTCTCCTCTCCTCCTCCTCCTCCTCTCCTCCTCCTCCTCCTCCTCCTCCTCCTCTTCCTCCTCCTCCTCCTGCCCCTCCTCCTCCTCCTCCTCCTCCTCCTCCTCCTCCAGGACCCCCGGGCACGCGCATCTATGAAGAACTCTCTCAAATGCTAATTGTTTCATAATGAAAATAAGGCGTTGCGTCGTTTTCGTTCTCGAGGGGCCGTTTTCGTGACGCATGCCAAAGAAAAACGTACATTGCGTTCCATCCCCCTATGGGGAAATTGCAAAATGTGCTGCTCGTCATCCGCAATCATCGATTTCAAAGCGTTTCGTGAGGGTTTTCCATCGAGCGCCCGCGCCAGGCTCAGCTCCGTTTCCGGCCAACGCGATTCCTCCCCCGACGCCCGAGAAAAAAATTGCGTTAGTGACCCCTTAGTCCATTGAAACATCGGTGTTAGGAAAAGGGGGGGTCAGACAAAAACTGGAGAGGGGACCTTTTCAAGTTCCCTCTCCAGTTGGAACGCGCGGGAAAGTGAACCTTTGCAAGTTCCCTTTCCCGCTGCTGGAGAGGGAACCTTTTCAAGTTCCCTCTCCAGTTGGAACGCGCGGGGAAGTGAACCTTTGCAAGTTCCCTTTCCCGCTGCTGGAGAGTGAACCTTTGCAAGTTCCCTCTCCAAGGGAAAGTGAACCTTTTCAAGTTCCCTTTCCCGCGAATGAAGGGTGAACCTTTTCAAGTTCCCCCTTCACTCCGACGACAAGGGGGGACAGGGAACCTTTGCAAGTTCCCTCTCCCGCAGCTAGAGACGTCGAACCTTTTCAAGTTCCCTCTCCAGCCCAATCCTGCCACGAACGGGAAAGTGAACCTTTTCAAGTTCCCTCTCCCGCAGCTAGAGAGTGAACCTTTTCAAGTTCCCTCCCCAGCCCAAACGAACGCGGAAGAGTGAACCTTTTCAAGTTCCCTCTCCCGCCGACGACGACAAGGTTGGCCAGCAATTGGACGTGGGCAAGTCGAAAGAGAATATTCAGGCCGCAGGAGCGAGTTCCCCTTCGATCCTCCAAGTGACGACAAGAGACGGTCCTCAGACGGGACTACCCGCACCGCCCACAGACAAAGTTCCCGCTTGATACTTCCCCCTTGTTCAGGCCGCAGGAACTGAGGAGCCCAAAAAGCTCGCTCGGATGACCCGCTCGGGTTCGAACATGAAGTGCGTGCCCCACAGGGATGGAGCGCCCGCCTGATACTTCTCCCATATTCAGGCCTCAGGAGCCCAAAAGCGACGACAGTTACAGGTTTCCGATGACCCGCTCGGATTAGTAAGATGATCTGCGGGCCCCATAGGGAGGGGGCTTCCGCCTGAGACTTCCTCGCAAGTCACTCACAGACGAGGCTCCCGCCTGATCCTTCTCCCATATTCAGGCCTCAAGAGCCCAAAAGTGACGACAGTTACAAGATTCCGATGGCCCGCCTCGGATTAGTAACATGATCTGGGGGCCCCATAGGGAGGAGACCCCCGCCTGAGACTTCCTCGCAATTCACTCACAGACGAGGCTCCCGCCTGATACTTCCTCCAAATTCACGCCCCAGGAGCCCAAAAGTGACGACAGTTACAGGATCCCGATGACCCGCCTCGGATTGGTAAGATGATCTGCGGGCCCCATAGAGAGAGGCTCCCGCCTGAGACTTCCTCGCAATTCACTCACAGACAACGCTCCCGCCTGATACTTCCTCCAAATTCACGCCCCAGGAGCCCAAAAGTGACGACAGTTACAGGATCCCAATGACCCGCCTCGGATTAGTAAGATGATCTGCGGGCCCCATAGGGAGAGGCTCCCGCCTGAGACTTCCTCGCAATTCACTCACAGACGACGCTCCCGCCTGATACTTCCTCCAAATTCACGCCCCAGGAGCCCAAAAGTGACGACAGTTACAGGATCCCGATGACCCGCCTCGGATTAGTAAGATGATCTGCGGGCCCCATAGGGAGAAGCTCCCGCCTGAGACTTCCTCGCAATTCACTCACAGACGAGGCTCCCGCTAGATACTTCCTCCAGATTCACGCCCCAGGAGCCCAAAAGTGACGACAGTTACAGGATCCCGATGACCCGCCTCGGATTAGTAAGATGATCTGCGGGCCCCATAGGGAGAGGCTCCCGCCTGAGACTTCCTCGCAATTCACTCACAGACGACGCTCCCGCCTGATACTTCCTCCAAATTCACGCCCCAGGAGCCCAAAAGTGACGACAGTTACAGGATCCCGATGACCCGCCTCGGATTAGTAAGATGATCTGCGGGCCCCATAGGGAGAGGCTCCCGCCTGAGACTTCCTCGCAATTCACTCACAGACGACGCTCCCGCTTGATACTCGAGTGAGTGACGGACTGACTGAGTGATGTGTGACGCCAACGGATGATATCCTCATGTGATGATCATGATGAGTGAGTGAGTGAGTGAGTGAGTGAGCGATCGAGTGGTGTATGGGTAACTGTGATGGTGCTGAGGAGGAGAGGCGTGGGTCATGATGATGATGACTGATGATGATGATGATGGCGAGAAAGAGGAAGAGAGAGAGAGAGGGTGTGAGATCCTGCGCGGGGGGTGTGCAGAGAAAACAAGAACCCCACTTTGGATGTGGGGAAAAACACAAAGCAACATAAAGTAAGGCCAAGCAACACAATACAAAACCATGCCATGCAATGCAACGCAATACAATACAGAGCAAAGCAAAGCAATGCAAGGCAACGCAGAGCAGTGCAACACAACGCAAAGCAATACAATTCGAAGCAAGGCAAAGCAATGCACAGCAATGACACATAATACAAAGCAACACAGAGCAATGCACAGCAACGCAAAGCAACGCAAAGCAACGCAAAGCAACGCAAAGCAACGCAAGGCAACGCCATGCAACGCAATGCAGAGCAACACAAAGCAAGGCAAAACAACGCAACGTAAAGCAATGCAATGCAACGCATTGCAAAAGAATGCAAAGCAACGTGATGCAAAGCAATGCAAAAGCAGTCAGTCTATGTGGTGCAATGTAACGGCGGCGACGAGCGGCGACGGCGACGACGGGACGGCGACGGCGGCGACATAGCCGCCAGACTGGCCGTCAGGCCCAAACGACAGACGGGCGGCGACGGGGTGGCGACGGGGCGGCGACGGGGCGGAGACAGGGCGGCGACGGCGACAACATAGCCGCCAGACCGGCCTTCAGGCCCAGTTCCTTAGAAAAAGAACGCGAATCCCCAAGTGCAAGCACTGATTGGGGTGATAGCAACTGGAGCAACGACATGTAACCATGAAGGGGGTCCGCCCAGAGTCCCCGACTCATATCCTCAAATCCCCCACGTCGGAAGTTGTTTCACAACGTGGACGCCACAAAGTTGTGGCCCCTTCCGTTGGACTGGCTTTTCAGCCTGAATTATTTTTGACGGTCTCGGGGCCAAATGAGGACCCCCGAAGCCGAAAAAATGCCAAAACCTTCCGTCACGGTTCTTTCACGACGCGACCGTTCGGGACGATTCGAGCATCCCTGGAGCGCTATCGGCGAGGCGCAGCTGCTGGAAAGCACACTGTGGCTGGAGGAGCCTGTGGCCTCCGGAAACCTGCGAAAACCTTAGCACCTCGAGCCTCGAACCTCGGTCTGGCTCTGTCGAGCAGCCGCTTCGGTTTTGCTGGAGGTGGCGACTGCCAACGTCTCTGAAGAGGAGCATGCTTTTCGCGCGCCAGGAAGCAGAAGTCTTGTTGAGGCCGCCAGTGGCGTACACTTCTGAGAACGGCCAGCAACATTGGCCATCCCCAGAGATCTGGCGGCTCGACAAAATCGGAACGGCCATTTGTTTCTCAAATGTTGACCTCGGAACCCCAAGAGACCTCACCGCACGGTCCGTCACCGCACGGTCATGGGACCCTGGAGACCCCTGTCGCCCGAGACATCCTCGGAGAGGAACTCGAGTCCCAAAACCGTGCGGTGACCCCGAATCCCCACCGACTCACCGCACGGTGTGGTCACCACACCGTTTGGGCCCCCCGATTTGGGCGGCCCGTTTCGGGTTCCCGGGCCGTCGAGCATCGACTCGTGATGATAAGCTGGCCCCGAAGAAAGGATCGAGCGGTCAGGAGGCCAAGTATCGAAGAAGTCGAATGCCGCCAGACCTCTGGGCCATGCACGCCTACTGTAAATTCGCCGA
Organism: Prorocentrum cordatum; assembly: GCA_963575745.1. Taxonomy (NCBI): domain Eukaryota; class Dinophyceae; order Prorocentrales; family Prorocentraceae; genus Prorocentrum; species Prorocentrum cordatum. The sequence continues at coordinate 172,343 of CAUYUJ010004191.1, read as the reverse complement.
CCCAACGGGCCAAAGGCGTGCTAAGATCTCCGGTTACTGGTAGACAGTACTTCTAGTTCGCGCGCGCGGGGGGGTCCCCAGACGAAAAGTACCCCGGCCGGTACTACCCAGAGATGGGTTTTCCTGCTGGGCGCGGCTCTCTGACGCCCCCGAGCGCTCCTAGAAGGCCCCAAGAGGCTCCCAAGACAGTCCTAGAGGGCTCCGAGCCGCCGACCGATCGGTCCAAGACGCCCAAGATAGCCTCCAGACGTTGAAGGATCTTGGCGTTCTCATCTGTTCGGCTTCCCGACGCTCCATCCAAGACGGCCCAAGAGGCCCTACATGTCGCCCCAAGACGGCCCAAGAGGCCTCCCTCCAAGAGAGCCCCAAAGGGGCCCAAGAGGGCTCCAAGACGGCCCAAGAGGCCGCCAAGACGGCCCAAGATATCCCAGGTCGGCACCAAGAGGGAGCCAGACGAGGAACCCGAACGGACATTTCGAGCCCTCGGTCCCAAGAGGCTTCCAAGACGCCCAAAGAGGCCTCGAAGAAGCGTCTCAAGAGGGCTCCAGGAGGCAAAAACATAGATGTGCCTTCGGTTTTTGAGAGATTTTGGCGTTTTCATCTGTTCGGCTTCTGGACGCTCCAAAACGGCACAAGAGGCCCCACATACCGCCCCAAGACGGCCCAAGAGGCCTCCCTCCAAGAGAGCCCCAAAGGGCCCAAGAGGGCTCCAAGACGGCCCAAGAGGCCGCCAAGACGGCCCAAGATATCCCAGGTCGGCACCAAGAGGGAGCCAGACGAGGAACCCGAACGGACATTTCGAGCCCTCGGTCCCAAGAGGCTTCCAAGACGCCCAAAGAGGCCTCGAAGAAGCGTCTCAAGAGGGCTCCAGGAGGCAAAAACATAGATGTGCCTTCGGTTTTTGAGATTCGGCTTCTGGACGCTCCAAGACGGCCCAAGAGGCCCCACATACCGCCCCAAGACGGCCCAAGAGGCCTCCCTCCAAGAGAGCCCCAAAAGGGCCCAAGAGGGCTCCAAGACGGCCCAAGAGGCCGCCAAGACGGCCCAAGATATCCCAGGTCGGCACCAAGAGGGAGCCAGACGAGGAACCCGAACGGACATTTCGAGCCCTCGGTCCCAAGAGGCTTCCAAGACGCCCAAAGAGGCCTCGAAAAAGCGTCTCAAGAGGGCTCCAGGAAGCAAAACGCATAGATGTGCCTTCGGTTTTTGAGAGATTTTGGCGTTCTCGTCTGTTTGGCTTCCGGACGCTCCAAGACGGCCCAAGAGGCACCACATATCGCCCCAAGACGGCCCAGAAGGCCTCCAAAAGAGCCCCAAGAGGGCCCAAGAGGGCGCCAAGACGGCCCAGCAGGCTTCCAAGACGGCCCAAGAGATCCCCAGGACGGCCCCAAGAGGGAGCCAGACGAGGAACCCGAACGGACATTTCGAGCCCTCGGTCCCAAGAGGCTTCCAAGACGCCCAAAGAGCCCTCGAAAAAGCGCCTCGAGAGGGCTCCAGGAGGCAAAAAGCATAGATGTGCCTTCGGTTTTTGAAGGATTCTGGCGTTCTCATCTGTTCGGCTTCCCGACGTCCAAGGAGGGCCCAAGAGGCTCCAAAGATCGCCCCAAGACGGCCCAAGAGGCCTCCCAAGAGAGCTCCAAGAGGGCTCCAAGACGGTCCAAGAGGCCTCCAAGACGGCCGGACATTTCGAACCCTCAACCCCAAGAGGGACCAGAAGGCCCCAAGAAGTCCCCCAAAGCCCCCCAAGACACTCGAGAAGGCCGCCAAGAGCCCCCAAAGAGAGGCCCCCCGGAGGCCCCCAAGAGGCCCCCAAATGCTAGCGATGGCAAAATCGGTCCGAAACACCCAAGATAGCTTCCAGACGGCCCACGACGGCCATCGGGAGGCATCCTCCTCCTCATCCTCATCCCCCCCTCTTATCCTCCACCTCCTCCTCCTCATCATCATCATCATCATCATCATCCTCCTCCGCCTTCTCGCTCGCCACGAACACACAAACATGTAGCACCAGTGATGCAATATGGGCCAGCGGAATGAGCGAAGCGGTTCAATAAAATACAGACAAGCAGCCCTCGTCTTCTCATTGCTTTCCTGAAAATGTTGTTGGAGACAGTGATGATAGTATTGATGATGGTGATGGCGGTGTCGGCGACCAGTTCCTCCCCCGGCGCGACAATGGACTGAAATATCGTTCAACCACTAAAACCATACATATTCCACACACATTTTGTTCCCCGCTGCGCTGGCGAAATGCGAAACAAGTGGAACAGAAAACAGAACGCGTGCCAAAAGAAACAACTTTGTGCTGCAACGTCAATTACAGGCACTTTCCAATTTCAGCTGTTCGGGAAACTAGCACGGCGCAGGCATCGCCTGCGCGCCGCTGCATTTGCGCAGGCACCGCTGACATTGGTTTTGATCAGCACAGGCGCTGCAAGCGCGTCAAAACCGCCCCTGTGCCGCTGGGCACGGAGTGGGCTTGTCCTCATGTCCTTTGCCTCATCCCCTTAGCCTCAGTTCTGAGCCCTGAAGAATCTTTGAATGGCCCGGACCCCAAATACTCTAATCTTCTTGGGCTTTGCGCTTTCCCCCTGGGTTCCGCAGCATTTTCTCGCATGAATGTTTGGGGCCGAAGAGGGCCCCAAGGGGCCCTCGAGGGGGTCCAAGAGGACCCCGAATAGCCGAAAGATCGTTCCGATTCCCCCATCACGGCCCAAGAAGCCTCCAACGCGACCCGAAAGGCCTCCAAGACGTCTCCCAGGAGCGCCGGCCCCAAGTAGCAAACATCCATGATGTTCCTGTGTTCTCGCCAGTTCGGCTTCCCGACGCTCCAAGATGGCCCGCGAGGCCCCCAAAATCGCCTCAAGACGGCCCCCGACGCCCCCAAGAGGACCCCATGACGGCCCCAGGGGTGGGGGTGGTATCTTTGCCTAGGTGGCTTGTGTGCTTTCCCTCATTATCATCGCATTTCTAGTTTTCTGTCTCTTGCTCTCTCTCTCTCTCTCTATCTCTCTCCCTCTCTCTTCTCTCTCTCTCTCTCTCCCTCTCTCTCTCTCACTCATGACATTCCAATTGGATTTCAATATAAGAAAGGGAAGGGCCCCGCATCCAGAGGATTTCTATTGGAATCTAATCGGGTTATAATGAAATTTCAATGGAAAGAGAGCGGATCCCAGACCCAGAAGATTTCTACTTGGATTCTAATTAGATTCCAATTGGATTTCAATGAAAAAGGGACGAATCCCGCATCCAGAGGATTGGACCAAATTTTTTCATTGAGAAATACATGAAAACGCTGTGTGTTCCAGCATTCTTAATATGAATCAATACCAAACGCTGTGTGTTTTCAATTGTTTGAATGGTCAACAAATGAAAGCGTTATCTTTTACATCGCTTCCGTGAAGAGTTTGATCAAATCTATGTGTTTGTTTCCCATCTTTCTATTGAACAATCAATCATGTTATATATATAAACACGCAATGTGTTCCAACTGTTTTAATTAAAGTTTATCAATAATAAAAAAAAAGTGTGTCTTCCAATCGTTTCAATCAAAAACAAATTAAAACACTGTGTTTCCTCTTTTTGTTATGCAAAAATAAATAAAAACGCTGTGTGCTCCTATCCCTTTATAAGAAATCAATGAAAACGTTGTGTCTCCCATGTTTTTCCATTAAAATCAATGCAAACGCTGTGTTTTCCAATACTTCCAATTATATTTCCAAAATGTTTCAATAACAACGCTGTGTTTTCCAATTTTCCAATGTTTTTCAAGGTTTCGGGCACGGCAACGGGGCAACGCGCGGCCCCCTTTGAAAACACAGCGTTTTTTTAATTTTTTGAAATTGAAAACAATGAAAACACAGTGTGTTCCAATTTTCTACATTAAAATGATTGGAAAACAATTTGTTTTCCATTGTTTAATACTAGAACTATTGGAAAACGCTTGGTTTTCCATGTTTTTCAAACACGAATCAATACAAACGCTGTGTTTTCACATTTTCTCAAAGAAAACGTCGCAGAGCCGGCCCGTTGAGCACGAAACCTTGAAAAATATTGTAAAATTGGAAAACACAGCAAATATGGGAAATTATTGGAATTATTGGAAAACGCAACGTTTTCATTGATTTTAATGGAAAACATGGGAAACACAACGTTTTCATTGATTGCTTAATAAAGAGATTAGAAAACACAGCGTGTTTATTTATCTTTGCATAAAGAGATAGGACACACATCGTTGTTTTATTGGTTTTTGATTGAAGAGATTGGGAACCACAGCGTTTTCATTAACCTTTCATTGAAAAAGTTGGAACACATTGCGTTTTCTTTGTTATTGATTGTTCAATAGAAAGATGGGAACAACACATAGATGTGATTACATTCTTCACGGAAGCGATGTAAAAGATAACGTTTTCATTTGTTGACCATTAAGACAACTGAAAACACACAGCGTTGCGTTTTATGTATTTCTCAATGAAAAGATTTGAATCCAATCCTCTGGATGCGGGATTTTTCATTGAAATCCAATTGGAATCTAACTAGAATCCAATTAGAAATCTTCTGGGTCTGGGATCCGCTCTCTTTCTATTGAAATCTTATTATAACCCAATTAGATTCCAATAGAAAACCTCTGGATGCGGGGCCCTTCCTTGTTTTACAGTAAAATCAAATTGGAATGTCATTATAATCCAAATAGAAATCATGTGGATTTGGGATCCGCTCTCTTCCTATTGAAATCCTATTAGAATCCAATTACATTCCAATATGAATCAAATTGATACGGAAACGTCGCATTTCTATTGGAATCCAATTGGAATCTAATTAGAATCCAAGTCGGAAGAGAGAGAGAGAGAGAGAGAGAGGGAGAGGGAAAGGGAGAGGGAGAGGGAGAGAGAGAGAGAGAGAGAGAAAGAGAGAGGGGCAGTGGAAGGGGACGATAAAGCAGGACAACACAGAAGCCACCTAGGCAAAGATACCACCCTTACCAGCCCCAGGGGGCCCCAAGATGGCCCAAGAGGTGCCCAAGACGGCCCAATGACGGCCATCGGCCCCGAAGGGCCCCCAGGTGGCCCCAAGAGGCCCCCTAGAGGCCCCCAAGAGGACCCAAGATGCTCCCAAGAGGCGTCTAGAGGCCCCACAACGAGGCCCCAAAACTGTTCCCAACAAGTTTCCGAGAGCGCTCCGAAAAGACCCGACCGAGGAAACATCCCTGAGAACTCTAACCCGCAACCCAGGCATGGTGGCGGGATGGGCCGAAGGATGACAGATCCGCCGCCCCCTGTCGGGCGCCCTGTCGATTCATCGCAGGGGTGCCTGGCGTGCTGAACCCTCTCGGTTTTGGTTTTGGTTCTTTTCCCACGCTCCAGGGGCTTCGGCCTGTCCCGCCGGGGTCCCGGGAGATTCCCGAAAAGCCATCTGTCAATGCCTTTGTTGCCCCAAGTTGGCCCAAGATGGCCTCCAAGACGGCCAAGATGGCCCAGGATGGCCTCCAAGATGCCTCCAAGACAGCCAAGATGGCCTCAAAGAAGGCCAAGATGGCTCCAAGATGCACCCAAGACGGCACAAGACGGCCTCAAGATGGTCTACGACGGCCCAAAAGGCCCGCAAGAGGTCTCCAAGACGGCCCAAGAGCCCTCCAAGACGTCCTCCAGAAGGCCCGACAGGGCTAAAATCATTGATTTGCTCTAAGTCGTTGGATGGTTTTAGCATGTTCTTCTTTTCAGCTCTCCGACGTCCCAAGACGGGCCAAGAGGCCTCCAAGATCGCCCCAAGACAGCCCAAGAGGCCTCCAAGATGTTCCCATGACAGCCCAAGAGGCTCCCAAGAGGCCCCCAAGAGGGCCTCAAGAGGGCCCAAGCGGCCTCCAAGACGCCCAAGATGGCCTCCAAGACAGCCCTGAGGCGCCCCAAGAAGGTCCCAAGTCGATTCAGAGAGTTCCCCAAGACGGCTTCCGACGGCGTCAGACGGGCCAGGAAAGCCCCAAGACGGCCAAAGAAGCCCCCGAGAAGCCCCAAAAGGATCCCAAGAGGCCCTCAAGAGGCCCCAAGAGAGCCCAAGAGAGCCCCAACATGGTCTCCAAGACGGCCCCAAGATGGTCCAATCGAGCCCAAGAGTGCCTCAAGAGGCTCCGAAGAGGCATCCTTTCCAAACCGACTCGGGGAACACATGGTCCGATAGCTTGGCCAAGCTCTAGCCCAGCTGTCGGACCCATAGACGCTTCCACAAAGGCAGGGGGCGGCGGTGATTCGCCGTAGGCGTCTTCGATAATAGGGTGCAGGCATCGCCTGTGCATCTTGACGACATCGCAAGCACCGCAGGCACTGATTTCGCAGGCGCGGGCACGCCACCCCCGCTTGAGGCTAGGAAAACATGGCCCTGTGACGCAGAGCCCAAGCTTGAGAGGGACATAGGGGCGGGACTGAAGGGCAGGAAAAAGACGCGCGGGGGGCCGAACCGTCAGCGCGGCATAAAGAAAAGGAACATGTCATGGGACAAAGGACGACGACGAAAGTGACGGGAAGTGACCAAAAAGTGTTGCTTCTGTCCGTAGTACGCTAAAGGTGCAGCGCTGTCTGCGCCATGTCGCCGCGGCGCTCGAACAAATTCGCCTCTCTGCTTATAGTAAGTGCAAGAAGCGAGCGAGGCCTAGCTCGCCCGACAAGTTTGCAGCCCCCCAGGGATGGCGACGTCTAATCTGCACATGGGTAAGACGTCACTCCGCTGACACCCAGCAACCCTCAAAAGTGGCGACACTCTCGCAAATCTCAGCCCCCCAGGGATGGCAGGTTCGAATTTGAGTCTGGGTAAGGCGTCGCCGCTGGACACCCCAGCAGGCCTCGAAAGCGGAAACTGTTTCGCAGATCGCAGCCACCCAGGGATGGCGAGGGCGAATTTGAATCTGGGTAAGACGTCACTCCGCTGGATCCCCCAGCAACCCTCGAAAGCGGTGACACCTTCGCAGATCGCAGCCCCCCAGGGATGGCGAGGTCGAATTTGAGCCGGGATAAGAGTTCACTCCGCCGGACACCCCAGCAGCCCGTCGAAAGCGACGAAAGCTTCGCAGATCGCAGCCCCCCAGGGATGGCGATGTCGAATTTGAATATGGGTAAGACGTCACTCCGCTGGACACCTCAGCAGCCCTCGAAAGCGGCGACGGTTTCGCAGATCGCAGCCCCCCAAGGATGGCGAGGTCGAGTTTGAGTATGAGTAAGACGTCACTCCACTGGACTCCCCAAGTACCCGTCGAAAGCGGCGACACTCTCGTAGATCGCAGCCTCCCAGGGATGGCGAGGTCGAAGTTGAGTCTGGGTAAGACGTCGCCGCTGAACCCTCCAGCAGCCCTCGAAAATGGCGACCGTTTCACAGATTGCAGCCCCCCAGGGATGCCGAGGTCGAATTTCAATATGAGTAAGACGTCACTCCGCTGTAACCCCCAGCAACTCTCGAAAGCGGCGACGGTTTCGCAGATCGCAGCCCCCCAGGGATGGCGAGTTCGAATTTGAATATGGGTAAGACGTCACTCCGCTGGACCCTCCAGCAACCCCTCGAAAGTGGCGACCGATTCGCAGATCGCAGCTCCCCAGGGACGGCGAGGTTTAATCTGAATCTGGGTAGGACGCCAGTCCACTGCACCCCCCAACAGCTGGTGAAAGTGGCAACCATTTTCACAGATCGCAGCCCCCCCAGGGACGGCGAGGTCTAATTTGAATCCGCGAAGGACGTCGCTCCGCTGGACCCCCCGGCCGCCCTCGAAAGTGGCGCCCGTTTCGCAGCCCCCCAGGGATGGCGAGGTCTAGTGTGAGTCTGCGTGGAACGTCACTCCGCTGGACCCCCAACACCCCTCGGAAAGTGGCGACGGTTTCGGAGATCGCAGCCCCCAAGGGATGGCCAAGTAGAGGCAACCTGGCGCGCAGGAAGGAGCGAGGCGAGAGGCAGGAAAGACGGGGAGAGGGGGCGGGAAGGAAGAAGGAAGGCGTGCGACCGCAGCGCTCTACTCGAAACGAGAACCCGACGCAGGATGGTTGGGAAGTAGAAGCAACAATACAACACAAAACAAACAAACAACACAAAAGACAAACAACGGGGGAGGCGGGCGGAGGAGTGGGCGGCGGGGAAATGGGAGGGCGGCACCGCGCCCTTCTAGCTCCCACTACGTCTCACAGTGGGGCTCCCTACTACGACTTATAGTACAAGCTCCCTACTACGACTTATAATAAGAGCTCCCTACAACTCATAGTACAAGCTCCCTACTACGACTTATAGTAGGGACTCCCTACTACGACCCATAGTACGAGCTCCCTACTATGACTTACAGTAGGAGCTCCCTACGACTCATGGTACGAGCTCCCTACTACGACTCACAGAAGGAGCTCCCTACTACGCCTTATAGTACGAGCTCCCTACTACGACTCGTTGTACGAGCTCCCCACTACGACTCATAGCGGGGGCCTCCTACTATGACTCATAATGGGAGCCCTCGACTACAACTCATAATGGGAACTCCCTACCACGGAATTCTGATGGAATGTCAGGAGCCCTTCGGAATCCGTGGGGATGCTTAGGACACCGCAGGGATCCATAGGAATCATTCGGAAGTCCTAGAAGTCCTCTAGGGCATCCTTAGGAGTCCTTCGAGATGTTGATGAATGCTTGGGAATTCGTGGGAATCCTTGGGAATCCTTAGGAACCCCTAGGTCCCCCTGGGAATCCATCAGTTAACCATCCGAATCCGTTGGGATCCTCAAGATGTTTTAGTATGTATGTATGTATGTATGTATGTATGTATGTATAGATATATCGTTCTCCCAGCGCATAGGGCCAAAAAGGCGGCTCCCAAGAGACCAAGACACGGGAGCGGAGTGCCGAAGGCAACAGGATTAAGCAAGCCACTCAATCACTGAACAGGACAAGGAAATTCATAGTGGGAGCAACCTCATATTTTGGCACGTGCGGCTGGCCCCCCCCCAGCCGATGTACTCAGTCGATATCTATTCGCCTGGAATTCGCCAACACAGACGCGTCTGAACCACAGAGACAATAATGCCCCCCGCGTTGGCTCCAACAATTTAGCTGGAACAGGGGGCGGTGGGCGGGAACGACAGACTACGGATCAAACTTGCGTTCGATCCCCACTGCTCACTGAACGAAAATGGGAAGCATAGCTACTGGGCATTTCGTTCTCCCAGCGCAGGGGGCCAAAAAGGGCGGCTCCCAAGAGACCAAGACGCGGGAGCGGAGCGCCGAAGGCAACAGGATTCAGCAAGCCACTCAATCACTGAACAGGACAAGGAAATGCACAGTGGGAGCAACCTCATATTTTGGCACGTGCGGCTGACCCTCCCCAGCCGATGTACTCAGTCGAAATCTGCTCGCCTGGAATTCGCCAACGCAGACGCGTCTGAACCACAGAGACAATGCCAACTCTCCGGAGTATCACCAACAGCGTCCTCCATAATACCTCTGGCTATGGTGTCTGTTGGGTTGGGCGGGTGGGTCAACGTGTAGAGCGCAGCTTACTTGGTAACTGAGACTTGAGCAGCTCCTCTTTGGCGGTGCGTTGGTCTCGGATGCGCCTGGGCGGCGATTGCAGCATGCGCATGTGTCGGCTGTGCTTGCTGTATCGCAGCACACTCCGCGAGGCGGCCCACTGGCCTCTCTTTTGGATCTCGGGAAGGCCGACGCCGCGAAGTGCGTCGAGACTCGGCCCTCCGTGACGCAACATGTGTGGAACGAACTTGCACTGGCCGAGGCCGACCGCGTCGGCCGCCTTCTCGAAGCTGGCGCGGAGAGCCGAACCGAACGACGACCGGGCGAGCCGAACGGGAACGCCCGCTGCTCCGGCGCCGGCCCCTGCACCAGCGGCCCCATCAGGCGGTTCAACCACTGCCTCTCGGCCGCGGTCTCGCCAATGAGCACGGTGTCGTCCTGAGTTTTGGTCTTGCTGACCTCGCCGTCGGGCTCTGGAAAGAAGACCAGAGCCCACCTGGCTGGCTGCGTGCCGCGGATGGGCTTGAAGAGGTCGCGCGCCTTGACAGCGCACAACGCTCCGATCCGCGCGTAGGTGTCGAAGCCGAGGAGGACCGCCGCCGCTGCCCACGGTCCCAGCGAGCTGTCGTGGATCATCAGGTGGTCCGCGATCGCGACCACGGCCTCCCACGGACACGGGTCGCGGGACGAGCCTGGGTCCTCCTTGCGGAAGCCCTCCATGGCACTGAGGGCGGCGGGCAGCTTGGCGACGGACGCCCGTCGCATCCACGCGCTGCCGCACAGGACATCGCGCGCCTCGTGGGCGCGAGCACCAATCGAGAAGAACTGGATCATGAGGTACTGCTCGAGCATCGCGTCGAACTCCTCCAGCGTGCACCCGTGCTCGGCCGCTCGGGGGTACGCTGCCGTGAAGCCCCGCATGGCCTCCTGGTGCCGCTTGAGCGTCTGGGGCTTCACGCGGCGCCTGGCTAAGTACCCCTCGTCGCCCTCGGGCTCGTCGAGCTGGTCTCTCTTGGCGCGCCTCCTCGCTGCTGCGGCCTGGCGTGCCTGCGCGACCTTCGGCCTTCGGCTGACTGGAGCCGGGGGCCGCGCCTGCGTCAAGCTGGGCAGCAAGGGCGCGCTGCCGCCGCTGGAGCGAGTCGCCACAGCCCCAGCGTTCTGCTGTCTCGGCCCACGGGCAGACAAAGCACCTGGGGCAATCCGGGACAGGCGGCGGCTGGACAGCTCGACCTCCGAGCGCGGCCGCCAGGTCCCGGACCCAGCTGGCATGAAGACGGGGTTCGTTACGAATACGTAGAGCACCTGAAGGAGCCTCATCCTTCAGGACTCCAGCCAGAGCACGACACAACGCTGGAGGATATGCCCCTGCCAAGGTGGTATTCCACTTCATCTCATACTTATCGGGCTCCACCAAGACTTTCACCTTACCCTGGGGGATCTCGTGGGGGACCTTGCAGGAGCACAACTTAGCCACCGTAGACAGGCCCCGTAGAGTACCCACCAGGCGCGTGCGTTTGCGATAAGGAGTCCCATACCGACAGTAGTCCACTATGGCCTCCTGAGCGCCCTGAGCCTCGATGAGCCTCTTGAACGCGGTCCACTTGAAGATCTTGGAGTCTATCGGGTTCTCGAGTACCCACTTGACATGATGATGATGAGCAGCACGAAGAATACGGATGGTCGCCACCGCGGTCGGGTCTTGGATCTCGTCGGGCCTCAGGGGGCTGCCACGAGCGCTGGACAATCGAGCACACGGGGACCCCATCCAGATCATCCAGATCTTTCCAGACTTAATCCATCTCAATATCAGCCTCGAAACTCGACTATTGGTAACATCAGAATCCGTAGAATAAGACGTGTCGAAGGGAGGCGCTATCCTCTATTCATTTTGCTGGCAGGCGCCTGACAACCGAGCGCATCCTGCAAACAGCTCCAAAATGGCCAGCTTGCACGACGCGGGGCACCTTGACGGTGGCGGCCTGGCGGATGAGGCCTGCACCGCTGGCACCCAGGCAGGGGCAGGGAGCCCTGGGCGACAACTCGCCCTGGCTCGGCCAATCTCCGCCTCCCCAACCTTCGCGCGACCAGGCTGGAATACGTTCTGAAATATAATAAAAGTGTCCGATGACGAGGACCGCGAAAGAGAACTGTCCGCCCTCGCCCGGCTGGCGGTCCTCGAGCTCGTCAAAGGCTCGGCGGGTGCAGGACCTGCGCGCCCTGTCGCGGCCAGCCAGGTCACGAAGCCCCGCGGCACAGAGGCGAGCCCAGAGCGCCCCACCGCCGAGCGCCTCGCCAGCGGCCAGCAGCCCACGGTCCGCCAACCGCGAGTCCTCGTCGGAGGAGCTCCGCTCGCTGACCAGGTGACGGCGACGCCAGCGGATCCCGCGTGGTGCGAGATGGAGGCGTTCACCCCAAGCTAGTCGGCACAGTGGTTGGGCCAGACGCTCGACCCATGGCGGCTGGTCCGTGGAGATGGATATTCAGGCTACCCGATGATGAGAATCGCATAGCAGCCGAGGCCCAGGTGAAGCCCCACCTCGACCCTGTGTTGAGAGACCCGAAGAACATGAGATCACTGGTTCAGAAGCTGCACGATGCTAAGATGCTGTCCTTTCGTCGTCGCGCCCGATGCTTTGCGGGCGCCTTCACGGTGATCAAGAAGGATGGTTACCACTTGCGCTTGGTTCTAGATTGTCGCCCAATTAACGTACTTCACCGTCCGCCGCCCGCGAGTCAGCTGGCCACCGCGTCCTCCCTGGCCGGGTTGGTCCTGGGAGACGGGGAGACGTTCGCATGGCAGCACGCGGAGGCGGGACGGCCGCTGGACGTGCATTTCTCGGGCGCCGACCTCACCGACGGGTACTTCCAATTCGAGTTCGAGGAGGCGGCGGGCTACTTCTGCTTGGCCCACAAGGTTCTCGCGTCGGAGTTCGGAGTCACACGAGTGTTTGACGACGATGCCCGACAGTGGACCTACGTCAACCCCGAGGAGACGCTCTGGACCTGAAGGTGATTCCGATGGGCTGGACGTGGTCGCTCTTCTTCTGCCACTCGCGCTCGCAGACGTTCAGGTCTGCGCGGAGATGAGGCGGACGGGCGACGAGAGTCGGGATGACATCGATGCGCGCGTGTTGCGTGACCGTCGGCCTCCCCCTGTTCTCCAGCCTGGGCGCCCCATCCTCGCGCCCTACGCGGATAGCGCCTTCCTCACATGCTGGGGCGCCCGTGATGCCCAGGAATCCTACGAAGCGCTTCTGGCGGAGCTCCGCCGCCGCGGCTTCCTCTGGCGGGGCGACGTCTGCGCGGGGCAGGACGTCGTTCAGGTGGGGCTTCGGCTGATTGGGGGCGCCTTCCACATGGTGCTCCACAAGCGAGAGAGGACGCGGCGCTTGTACTGCGCTATCCACGCGGCGATCCGCCGCAGGACCTTCTCCGAGCGGCAGCTCCGCAGGCTGATCGGCCACCTGGTGAACCACTGGATGGTCTTTCCGCCCTTCATGTCCGCGCTGCACGAGGTTTGGCGCTGGCTGGGCGAGCATCTGGACACCGTGGGCGACCTCGCGCCGAATGTGATTGGCGAGTTGCAGGTCGCCGCGGGGCTGGTGATGATATCGCGCCGCGCGATGAGGCTCAGGACGGCTGCCACGGTCTATCGCTCCGACTCCAGCGGGAAGGGCTACGCCTTGCATGTCGGCCGGTTCGCGGAGTACGAGGTTCTCCTGGCGACGGCCTGGCGGGAGCGCTGGCGGTTCAAGACGCTGGAGGAGTACTTGTTGGACGAGGAGGCCGTCGAGCCGACCGGCACCCGCAGCTCCGCGGGGGCCGAGACGAGCTCCCTGGCCCCAGCGTTCGAGAAGGAGCTGGGGTTCGAGGAGGTCGGCACCGCGGAGCTCACGTCCACCATCTGGAGTGCGGGTGCTTCGAGGGTGGCGTCGCGGCGCGCAGTGGAGGCAGTGGAGACGCATGCGTTGCCTGAGCCCGCAGGGGTCTTCTCCGACCGCCTGCGGTGGCGCCGAGTGGTGATTGGCGCCTGGTGCCGCCCTGAGGCTATCCACAACAAGGAAGCCCGGGCGGCGCTGCTGGGGCTCAGACGGCACTCGCGGGCCTCGGCCCACTTCGATTCCGAGCTGCTCTCGATGGGCGACAACCTGTCGGAGACCCTGGCCATTGAGCGAGGCAGAGCCAAGGGCGCGGAGCTCAACGCGCCGCGCCGCCGCGCTGGGGCGCTGCAGGGAGCTTGCGGACTCGATCGGCATCAAACGGTCGCCGCGTCGCATCGTCGGCAATGAAGTCGTAGACGCTCAGGGCACGAAGCACGCCCCGCAAGGCGGACTTCCTGTCAGGCCCCGAGGGAGGTCGACCCGAGCCCTGGATGGACTCCCTCAGCCGGGCTCCCACAGCTCGTTGGAGATCTGCAGGTGCCGTCGCTGCAGCGCACCGCGAAAGCCGGCGCCCCGCTCGAGCTGAAGCCAATGCGTTCAGAGAGCCCACCACCTCGGCGAACCTCCGATCACAAGCAGCCGCATGACGCGGTAAGATACCCCCGAGGGGCGCATCGCGCCTGTCCACCACACACGGCAGCGGAAAGACGCCCCGACCAGGCGGAGGGGCGGCCGCAGTCGCCGAAGGCCCAGTCGAGGTGGGGAGGGCGCAGTGGTCCCGCTGGTCGGAGTAGCCGAAGGGGACCGAGGAGGCACCGTGCCCACAGGCCGTTCCCTCTGGGGGGAAGAGAAGAAGGACGTCGTCACGGCCAACAACGTCGTCCCGATCCCGTAGCAGCACCATGACCCCGGCGACCCCTACGGGCCGCCCTTGTGCTTGTTATTGTCCTTCTGCCGCTTCGTGTCTGCCTCCGCCTCCTCCTTGAGAAGCCGATCCGACTTCATGATGATTGCCTGCGTCTTGCGCATCTCCGCCATCCCCGCGTCGCATCGTCGGCAGTGAAGTCGTAGACGCTCAGAAGACGAAGCACGTCCCGCAGGGCGGACTTCCTGTCAGGCCCCGGGGGAGGTCGACCCAAGCCCTGGATGGACTCCCTCAGCCGGGCTCCCACAGCTCGTTGAAGATCTGTAGGTGCCGTCGCTGCAGTGCACCGCGAAAGCCGGTGCCCCGCTCGAGCTGAAGCCAATGCGTTCAGAGAGCCCACCACCTCGGCGAACCTCCGATCACAAGCAGCCGCATGACGCGGTAAGATACCCCCGAGGGGCGCATCGTGCCTGTCCACCACACACGGCAGCGGAAAGACGTCCCGACCAGGCGGAGGGGCAACCGCAGTCGCCGAAGGCCCAGTCGAGGCGGGGAGGGCGCAGTGGTCCCGCTGGTCGGAGTAGCCGAAGGGGACCGAGGAGGCACCGTGCCCACAGGCCGTTCCCTCTGGGGGGAAGAGAAGAGGGACGTCGTCACGGCCAACAACGTCGTCCCGATCCCGTAGCAACATCATGACCCCGGCGACCCCTCCGGGCCGCCCTTGTGCTCGTTATTGTCCTTCTGCCGCTTCGTGTCTGCCTTCGCCTCCTCCTTGAGAAGCCGATCTGACTTCATGATGATCGCCTGCGTCTTCCGCATCTCTGCCATCTCCGCGTCGAACTGGGCGGTGACGACACCTCCGATTGCATCGAGAGCGTGCGCCACGAACGAGTCCAACCCCTCGGAGTCCGGGTTGCGCGGATTCCGCCTGACCGCCCTCTGGATCATGAGGGCGCGCCGAGAGGCAAACTCCGCGGCTGCGATGTTCGGCAAGTTAAGCTGGTCGTAGCACACCATCATATGCAACAGGCTCATCAGGTGAAAGTGCTCAATCGCAATGGACGTCCTCTCGCCCACCGTGCTGCTCCTGACCCAGAAGGCGTGATAGGTGCCGAACTCGTGGCCCGAGGCCGCCACACTCTTCGCCAGCTCGAGCACGGAGCGAGACTTCTGGAACGGGAAACCGTCCGACTCTAGGGACTGGCGCAGCAGCTTCACAGCATCCCGCAACATGATGCTCCTCGTCTGGGTGCCGTCGTCCAGGTGCAGCGGTAGCAGCGCCGTGAGTCGCGGCTCTCTCCGCAGAGCTTCTCCTGCATCCACCGCAACTTGCCTCTCGGGGAGATCCTCTCGGCGGTAGTCCACTCTTCTCTTCGTTTGATCAAGCATACCGAACCTCGGGCGATAGCCGTGGCCTCCGACCCCAGCAGGTGGTCGTCAACATCTTCGGCGAAGAAAGCACACGACGGGTCCGAGTACAGAAAGGAGCCGCCCTCGTCGCCGCCTGGAACGCCACCCGCCGGGGCCGGAGGTCCACCCAGGATCTCCGCGAGTGCCCGGCCCTCGGAGCGGATACGAGCCAGATCCTGAGGGGCGATCGGGTTGTCGAAGGCGTACACATGGTGTTGCGAGGGGAAGCGCGACGCTCTCTGCAGTGGCACCATCGACACGACGGCCGCACGATCGGCCAAGTCGACGGCGCGCACTGAGAAGTCAGGAGTCGACCATACCCACCGCGAACCCTCCAGCTTCACGATCAGCACTCTGTGATGGTACGGGATGTTGTCATCAGGATAATGAACCAAGATGTGACGCTCGGGGATGTCCAGACTCATCGGCTCAGCTCAGCCCTAAGCCTCCTGCTCTCCGGCGTCTCCACGTCCAGCAGAGCAGCCGTGCTCCGTGGTGGTCCCCGCACTCTCGAGCTTCGGCCGCTAGCGCACGAGCAGCAGGCCACGACACCGAGAGTGCACACGGTCCCGACCAGCACGCCCACGACGAACAGCCTGACTCCCAGGATCCAGCCGAAGGAGCTCTCCTCGCCCCCAGCAGGGGCCTCGCGAGGGGTACAAGGGGTCGAGGAGCTGGCCGCAGCCAACACGCGGGCGATGGCTGCCTCCAGCTGCGCCAGACGGTTCTCACTCGGCACCCCGACCTCGCACGGCGCCACGGGCGGGCACTGCAGGGAGGGGCACGCAGGACAGGCTGGAATCAGCGGGTGCGCGGGACACACCAAGTCGGGGCACGCCAGGGCCCTTTGGCGTCCCCACTCGAAGTAGTGGCCGAAATGCAACACCGCGCTGAGCCAAGGAGCAATCGCCCCGGCCGCGCGGTCCATCTCGAGCCAACGACAGACTACGGATCAAACTTATGTTCGATCCCCACTGCTCACTGAACGAAAAAGGGAAGCATAGCTACTGGGCATATGCATATATATACACACAAAAAACGCTTGGGTTCCTAAGGAATGCGCTGGAATCCTTAGGAATCATTGGGGATCCTTGGGGATCCCAAGGAATCCGAATGGTTCCTTAGGAAGCCTTGGGAATCCCTAGCAATCCATAGGAATCCTTCGGAATCCCCCAAGGATCCTGAGGAAATTCAAAGGAACCCGTAGGAGGCCCTAGGAATCCTTCGGAGTCCCTAGGAATCCTTACGAGCCTTCAAGAATCCCTAGCAACCCGTAGAATCCATAAGAATCCATACGAATCCATAGGAACCCATAAGAATCCTGAAGAATCCATCGGAATCCATCGGAATCCATAGGAACCCATATGAATCACTAGGAAACCTTATCCGTAGTTACCGCTGGAATCCCTAAGAAGAGTTAGGAATCCTTCGGAATCCCAAGGAGACCCCAGGAACCCATAGGAATCCTCAGGAATCCATCATGATCCTTAGGAGTCCATAGGAACCCTTAGGGATCCCAAGGAATCCCTGGGAGCACATAGGAATCCATAGGAATACATGGGAATCCGTAGGAATCCCTAAGAATCGTTAGGAATCCATAAGAATCCCGGGACTCCTTGGGAATCCTTATGAACCCATAGGAATCCCGATGAACCCCTTAAGAATCCCTAGGGACCCTTAGGAACCCTGAGCAGTCTCTATGAATCCGTATGCAACTCTACGAACCCCTCGGAATACAGAAGAATCCTTGGGAATCCGTACGAGCCGCTATGAATCCATAGGAATCCCTAGGAACCCATTAGAAGCCCTCAGAATATTTAGGAATCCTGAGGAAACCAACGGAATCCATAGGAACCCGCAGGAATCCTCAAAAAAAAACATCAAATCCTCAGGATCACATATGAATACATTGGGATCCTGAAGAACCCGTAGCAATCCCTAGGAATCCATACAATCCTTCGGAACACATGAGAATCCTAGGTTCCCCTGGGAATCCCTAGGAATCCCTAAGGATCCCGAAGAGTTCCTAAGAATCCTTAGGAATCCTTAGGAATCCATGGGGGATCCCTGGGAATCCTCAAGAATCCTTAGGAATCCATCGGAATACCGACGGGGGGTCCCGAAGGAATCCATGGGAATCCTTTAGGAATCCCTCGGAATCCTTAGGAATCCTTGGGGATCCTTAGGAATTCGTAGGAATCCATAATAATCCTGACGTGCCCGTAGGATTCCTTAGGAGCCCTTAGGAACCCTTAAGAATCATTACGAAACCCTAGGAATCCCGAGGAACCCTTCGGAATCCCTAGGAACTCCAAAGAATCCTTAGGCATCTCCTAGGAATCCTGAAGAATCCTTCGGAATCCTTAGGACCCCGTACAAATCCGTACGAATCCGAGGAATCCATCGGAAGCCCTAGGAATCCTCTAGGACATCCTCAGCAACCCCAGCACCCCCCCTGGGGGGGCCTTCGCACCCCCCCGTGCCGTGGGGATCTTTTCACGCTCCTATATGGATCCGTGGGGATCCAACAAGGCTCCGATTGGGCTACGCAAGGATCGTTCACGGTTCCATTGAAAACCGTATAAAATCCTTGCACAACCTTTTACGTGGCCTACTAGACCTTATGATGGGAGCCCTGCACGAACTCTGCGGAAGTTAATCAGAACCGTATGGGGCCCACCCCATGGACCCCGCCCCCGCCGAGAATAGAACCTTCCCCCCACCCCACCCCTGGCCAGGCGGACCTTCGGAAGAGCTCCGTATGGGGCCAAGGCCACGATCCTTGTGAGGGTTGCGCCGAAATTCTGCCTGGGGACGCATGCGGGCCCTGCCACTGGGACCTTCGAAAAAGCTCCGTAAAAGGTCAAGGAAAAGATCCTCGTGTGGTGTGTGTGTGTGTGTGTGTGTGCCGAAATGACCCTTCCGCGGGCCTGGGGACACATGCGAGCCCTGCCACTGGGACCTTCGGAAGAGCTCCGCATGGGGCCGGGGCTACGATCCTCGTGAGGGGTGCCGCGAAATTGGCCTTCCGCGGGCCTGGGGACGCATGCGGTCCTTGCTACTGTGACCTTCGGAAGGGCTCTGGACGGGGCCAAAGCCACGACCCTCGTGAAGGGTGTGACAAAATAAAGCTTCCGTGCGCCCTCGGTGGAGCTCCCTACGGGGCCAGGGCCACGATCCTCGTGAGGGGTGTGCACAAATCGGGCCCGAGGACGCATGCGGGCCCTGCCACTCGGACCTTCGGAAGAGCTCCGCATGGGGCCAAGGCCACGATCCATGTGAGGGGTGTGCCGAAAGTGGACGTCGGTGGGTCCTCGGTGGGGGGAGGTGCACGGGCACCCAGGGTAACCCTCCACCACCACCAACAACAACAGCAACAACAACACCAACAACAACAAAACCAACAACAGCAACAGCAGCAGCAACAGCAGCAACAACAACAAGACCACCACCACCACCACCAACAACAGCAACAACAACAACAACATCAACAACCACCACAACAACAATAACAATAAAACATCAACATCAACAACAGCAAGACCAACAACAACACAAACAGCAACAACACCAACACCAACAACACAATCACCACCAACGACAACAGCAACAACAACACCAAGACCAACACAAACACCGGCAACAACAACAACAACAACAACAACAACAACAACAACAACAAGAACAGCAGCAGTAACAACAACAGCAGCAACAACAGCAGTAGCAGCAACAACAACAACCACAACAACAATAACAACAACAACAATCATTTTAAGACTGTTCGTCCTTATCTGCTCGAGTGTCGAACAACGCGAATTTCCCAAACCCTCGATACCCGCTCTTTTCGTCTCCGATCGAACCCCTTTTGGGTGGTATACCTTTCTTCCCTGCAGGCCGGGCCCCGGCAAGCGGCGGGGCGGCCGAGGACCGTCGGCCTGGCCAGCGGCAGCGCTGATCGGCGGGGCGGCCGCGGACCGTCGACCCGACCCTAAGAGGGACGGACAGGGGACCGACCACGAGGACGACGACGACGACGTCGACGACGACGGCAACGACGGCGACGGCGACGACGACGACGAGCGAAAGCGAGAGCGAGAGAGAACGACAGCAAAGCCACGAAGGACACGAAGTAGGCCACGAAGGGCGACAGCGGGGACACGAAGGGAATGCGTATGGGGCCACGAAGAGCGCGAACGAGCGTGGGCCACGAAGGGCAGATAATGCGGGGCCACAGAAGGCAACGATGGGGCCACTGAGGGTAGCACCTGGGCCACGTAGGACAATGAGGGGGCCACAAACGGCGACAGCGGGGCCACGAAGGGCATGCACATGGGGCCACAACGGGCGCGAACGAGCGGGGGCCACGAAGGGCATACGTATGTTGGGCCGCGGAGGGTAAGGACGGGGCCACTGAGGGCAGCAACGGGGACACAAAGGGCAGCGACGGGGCCACAAAGGGCGACAGCGGGGCCACGAAAGGCATGCATATGGGGCCATCACGGGCGCGAGCGAGCGGAGGCCACGAAGGGGTATATGGGGCCACGAAACAAAGCGAGGGGGCCACGAAGGGCTGCAACGGGGCCACGAAACGGGGCCACGAAACAAAGCGAGGGGGCCACGAAGGGCTGCAACGGGGCCACGAAACAAAGCGAGGGGGCCACGAAGGGCTGCAACGGGGCCACGAAGGGCAACGAGGAGGCCACGAAGGGCTGCAACGGGGCCACGAAACAAAGCGAGGGGGCCACGAAGGGCTGCAACGGGGCCACGAAACAAAGCGAGGGGGCCACGAAGGGCTGCAACGGGGCCACGAAGGGCAGCGAGGGGGCCACCAAGGGCGACGAGGGGGCCACGAAGGCATGCACATGGGGCCACGACGGGCGCGAACGCACGGGGACGAAGGGCATACATATATGGGGCCACGAATGGCAGCAAGGGGGCCACGAAGGGCTGCAACGGGGCCACGAAGGGCAGCGAGGGGAGCACGAAGGGCTGCAACGGGGCCACGAATGGGCAGCGAAGGGGCC
The DNA here is from genome assembly GCA_963575745.1 of Prorocentrum cordatum. Classification (NCBI taxonomy): domain Eukaryota; class Dinophyceae; order Prorocentrales; family Prorocentraceae; genus Prorocentrum; species Prorocentrum cordatum. The sequence continues at coordinate 151,680 of CAUYUJ010004191.1, read as the reverse complement.
ACGAGGGGGTGCAACTGGTCCACAAAGGGCAGCGAGGAGGCCACGAAGGGCTGCAACGGGGCCACGAAACAAAGCGAGGAGGCCACGAAGGGCTGCAACGGGGCCACGAAACAAAGCGAGGGGGCCACGAAGGGCTGCAACGGGGCCACGAAGGGCAGCGAGATCCCGATTCCTAGGTAATCTGTGAAGGAGTCCTAAGCGTGAGCGCGACTCCTGGGTGCCTGGGTGTCGGGAGAGCGGCGCTGGAGTAAATTGCAAGAAATTCCAACGCAAGGGTGTCTCCAGCAAGAGCGCGACTCCAGAGCGCAGGAGGAGCCATTCCTGAATAAATCGTAAGGAAGTCCCAAGCGAGAACGCGATTCTTGAGTAAAATGCGAGGAAGTCTCGGGCGGGAGCGGGGGTCCTGGCTAAATTGTGAAGAAATCTCAGGCGGGAGCCGTTGTTGTTGTAACCCGGGGGCCAGGGGCCCAGTTTGAGCAGGAAGACTTGCCTTAACAAAAAACAAAATGCGAGCCCCGGGGGGGGCACTTCAATTGAAAAAAACAATGTGCACCGGTGGGGGGGGATCAAAAATAATTACTTTTCAACAATGAGAGTTCAACGAAAAGGCGTACACTCTGGCCCCGGGCAGGGCCGGAGCCTCCGGTGTCACTCCCCCGGTGGACGGGCGCACACTCCGGCCCCGTCCTGAAACGTTGTGTGACGACGACTTTTCCGGCCCTGCGAGAGGCAATCTGCGGCGGTGTCGCGCCGCGGTGGGCAAACGTACAATCCGGCCCCGTGTGCACCGTCATCTGTGCTGTTCCCTCCACAGAAAACGCTCCCCGTGCGCAGCTAAGACACCCTCAGGAATTCCGAACGACTCCTGACGAAAGCTAAAGACTCCCTCAGGAACCCTCACGACGACGACGGCGGCGGCGGCGGCGCCGCCGCCGCCGCCGTCGAGAGGGATGCGGATTTTTCTGGGGTGCCTCCCGGCCGCGTCTCGCACAGCTCCTGCGGCACTCGGCCCCGCGCGGGGGAGCCTGCCCGTCAGAGAGCCCGAGGGCCCGCGGAACTCAGAGGGACACGCGGGCGCAGCATGCTAGCATGAAGCAGGCGGGCGCTGAGGGAAAGGGGTCCTGGAGCCGCGGGGCTTCCCCTGTTTTCACCCCGAGTCGGTTTTCCAAAGTCGGCTTCTCCCCTGGTTACACCCCGAGGCGGGCCCCCCCGTCTCACCGCCGAAGAATTGCAAGATATCCCGAGGAATCCTGAAGAGCCCCGCGGGATCCTGAGACACCACTGGGGGAATCCTGAAGAAACCTTTGGGGTCCCACGGGTTCCTGTGGAATCCTGAAGGATCCTGGGGAAGTACGAACGAATCCTGAAGAGGCCTGATGTGAGCGCAGAAGAAGCCTAGGGGATCCTGAAGAATCCGTGTCGGTCCTGTGGAATCCTTTGGAATCCTGAAGACTGCGACGGTGCCCTGAGGAATCCTGACGGGTACCCCTATGAGGGGATCGTGAGAGATCCTCGGGAATCCTAAAGAGTCGCTAGGCATCCTGAAGAATCTCTGCGGACCCTGAGGAATCATGGTGGGTCCTGGAAAGGTCGGACGCCTTTGGGGGGGAGGTGGGGGGTCTGGAGGATCCTGAAGAGTCTTCGGGAGCCATGAGGAGTCCTGAAGTGTCCTTATGAATCGTTGGGTGCCCTGAAGAATTCTGCGGTATCCCAAGGAACCCTGAGCAGGCCCGCGAGATTCTGAGCAACCCTGGCGAGATCCTGAATAATGCTTGGGGAATCCACCGGGGTTCTGTGAGGTTCTGAAGAATCCTGGGCTCTCGGGAGGAATCCTGAGGAATCCTGATGGATCCTGAGGAATTCTGAGTCCTGAGGAGTCCTGGTGAGTTCAAAAGAAGCCTAGGGGATCCTGAAGAGTCCTTGTGTCCTGGGGAGTCATGTGCAATGCTGAAAAATGCTGAGAGGTCATGAGAAATTCTGAAGGGTTGAGGGGTGCCCTGATGGGGATCCTGAGGAATACTGTAGGGTCGTAAGGAGCCTTCAGGCATCCTGGAGAACCTTCGAGGAGGATCCTGGGGCATCAGTGTGGATACTGAGGAAGAAGCCATCAGACTTTTTGGAAAAGGGGGGGGGTCCTGGTAAACCCTGAAGAGTCGCTGGGGGCCCTGCAGAATCTTGACGTGTCCTGAGGAGTCCTTGGGGGTCCTGAACAATTCGACGATATCCAAAATAATCCTGAGCAGCCCCTCGGGATCTTGAAAAGCCCTGGGGAGATCCTGAAGAATCCTTGGGGGTCCCAAGGGTTCCTGTGGGATCCTGAGGAATCCTGGGGAATCCTGGGGGGCTCGGGAGGAACGCGAAGGAACCTTGAAGGGTCCAAAGGAATCCTAGCGAATCCTGGAGTCCTGATGGGAGCCCAGAGGAAGCCTGGGGGATCCAGAAGAATCCTTGTGGATCATGGGGAATCCTGGGAGATCCTGAAGAATGCGAAGGAGTCCTGATGAATCCTAAGGGGTGCCCTGAGGGGATCCTGGGGAATCCTTAAGGCTCCTTCGGGGTCTTCAGGCATCCTGAGGAACCTGGGGGGATCCTGACGTATCATCGTGGATCTTGGGAAGGAATACGTAGGATTCTTTTGAAAGGGGGGTCCTGGGGAATCCTGAGGAATCCTCGGGAATCCAGAGGAGTCCTGAGGTGTCCAGAGGAATCCTGACGAATCCAACGGAATCATGATGAGCCCAGAAGAAGCCTACGGGATCCTGAGGAATCCTTGCATGTCCTGAGGATTCCTGAAGAGCCCAGCGGAACCTTGAGAAACCCGAAGGAGATCCTGAATAATCCTCTTGGGGTCACAAGGGTTCCTGTGGGATCCTGAGGAACCCAGGGGCCTCGGAGGGAATCCGGACGAATCCTGGGGGATCCAGAAGAATCCTAACGAACCCTGAGGAGTCCTGATGGGTCCAGAGGAACCCTTGGGGGTTCGGATGAATCCTGTGGAATTCTGAAGAATGCTAAGGGCTCCTGAAGAATCCTGAAGGGCACCCAGAGGGGATCCTGAGGAATCCTTGGGAAACCAAAGGAGGCCTTCAGCAACCTGAGGAATCTTGGGGGATCCTGAAGAATCGATGAGGATACGGAGGAAGAACCCATCGGACTCATTTGGAGGAGCCAGGCCCGCCCGACGGAACGGCGCGCGGCAGTTGGTCATGCAGCCGCCCGCCGTCGCGCTCTGCGACGCCGGCGGGACGCTACCCCCGCTACTGTCGATTTATGACTTGCAATTACAAGTTATTACTGCCAAAAACAGCATCATCATCATCATCATCAACAACAACAACAATCATTTTAAGATCGTTCGCCCTTATATGGTCGACTGTCCAATAACGCGTATTTCCCAAACTCTCGATACCCGCCCTCTTCGTCTTCGATCGATCCCCTTTTGGGGGGGTCTACCTTTCTTCCCTGCAGGCCCGGCCCCGGCAAGCGGCGGGGCGGCCGCGGACCGTCGGCCTTGCCAGCGGCAGCGCTGATCGGCGGGGCGGCCGCGGACCGTCGACCCGACCCCCGAAAGGGACGGACAAGGGACCGACCACGACGACGACGACGACGACGACGACGTCGAAGACGACGGCAACGACGGCGACGACGAGCGAAAGCGAGAGCAAGAGAGAACGACAGCAGGACCACGAAGGGCACGAAGTAGGCCACGAAGGGCGACAGCGGCGACACGAAGGGAATGCTTATGGGGCCACGAAGAGTGCGAACGAGCGGGGGCCACGAAGTGCACATAATGCGGGACCACAGAAGGCAACTATGGGGCCACTGAGGGTAGGAACTGGGCCTCGTAGGACAATGAGGGGGGCACAAGTGGCGACAGCGGGGCCACGAAGGGCATGCGCATGGGGCCACAACGGGCGCGATTCCTGGGTGGCTGGGTGTCGGGAGCGCGGCGCTTGGGCAAATTGCAAGACATTCCAACGCAAGGCTATTCTTCAGTAAGTTGCAAGCAAGTCTCCAGCGAGAGCGCGACTCCACAGCTCCGGGAGAGCGATTTCTGAATAAATTGTAAAGAAGTCCCAAGCGAGAGCGCGACTCCTGAATAAAATGCGAGGAAGTCTCCGGCGGGAACGGTGGTCCTGCCTAAATTGTAAGGAAGTCTCAAGCGGGAGCCGTTGTTGTTGTAACCCGGGGGCAAGGGGGCCAGTTTGAGCAGGAAGACTTTCCCTGTCAAAAACAGGGTGCGAGCGTCGAGGGGCGCATTTGGAGAAAAAACAGGATGCACCGGTGAGGGGGGATGAACAATAGTTATTCATCAAAAATGAAAATTCAACAACAACAACAACAATCATTTTACCCGAACGCGTGGTGTTCTCCCCAGTGCCAGGGTTTTCATACGACACCAGGCAATACCCCCACTTCGTGGGGGGGCATTACAAGCTCTACCAAATATCCAAACGACTCTTCGCGACCACCCAAACCCAGCTTCCCGCCCTATGACGTTGGGACACTTCACTTCGTGGCGTGCGGACGACCGTGGCTACTACACTGGCGTGGGGTACACACCCACAGAACTTGGTCACTTATTCGGGGCGCGCATGTGCCCAGCATGGTGCAATTGTGCCATACAATACATAATACAGAGAGACAGAGAGAGAGAGAGAGAGACAGAGAGCAGACAGAGAGAGAGAGACAGAGAGAGCGGAGTTGGTCACATTTTTGGGTCAAGTTCCTGGGATACCATCAAGGAGGACGCATACGCATCGCACCACTGTCTCAACACTCCTCGGGACACCAAGACAGCTTTCCGTCGCATACGCAACGCGGTATGCAAGGTGTGGTACTTCAGCCCTGGATATACCGCGCGCATGCGGTCACCAAGTGCCGCGTCGAGCTTTTCAGCCGTGTCATACTGCAAAGGTCCAGAGTCAGGGTGATACTTCACGTACCATTGCCTCAAAACCATACCGCTGACAGCGACGGGAGGGTCGCTCTCCGAGAGAAGCTGCGAGAGGACCTCCGCGGCGGCCTCATCGGCGAAGCTCTCCCGATACTGATTGAGTCGAAGACGCTGGCCTATACATTCCTCCACAGCTTGGGCAGTATTCAATGCTCCCTTGGCGCCCCACTCCGTGCTGAGCCACTTCTGGCATACCCTGGCGTCAGCAGATACAGATAAATGTCCCAGGAGCCACTGCTTCAACACGGCCCCGTCAGTAGTCCCCTCGGGCATGTCTTTGCGAATACGTTCTCCATACCAGGTCTCCAGATGGCCAGCGTTCTGCACTTTGACAAGCGTCTCTTTGGAAGAATACTGCAGTAGCCACATCTTTGCGACCTGATCTGTCACATACAGTGGTGGATCCAACTGTCGGAGCGCCCCGCATAATTTGAAAGGTGTATTATACTCGATGCCCAGGTGGCGGATGGCAGAACCGTGCTGCTCCTCCAGCTCCTGGGCGCTAGAAATACTAACCTTGCCAGGCACAACCCGATATTTGCCCCACCAAGTCTTGCACGCCTGGTGACTGACCTGGATACCCTTTGCAACGAGCGCCTGATGCAAATAATACGGGCTCTCGCAGTCGGCCAAGGGAGGCCGCGACAGCTCTGGGCCATACTGGTCGTCAAGGGCTTTCGCCGACAAAGCCATGACCCATCCAAGAACACAGGCGATACCTTGATCCGAGATGGCTACGGATGTGACAGTGATCAGTCGGAGGCTTCCTGGGGCCGCTTGGGGTCCTCTTGGGGAAGGGGGGAAGCCTCCTGGCGCCGCTTGGGGTCCTCTTGAGGGGCTTTGGGGGGCTTCTTGGAAGCATCTTGGGGCCTCTTGGGGGCTTATTGGGTCCTCACGGCGGGCTCTTGGGGCCTCTTGAAGGCCTCCTGGGGCAACCTATGGCGCAACCAGTAGGGGGACGTTTTACCTATCTCGTTTTATTCTCGGCGGCCGAGGGCGCAACCTATGGCGCAACCGCAAGGGATTATGGCCCCTGGCAGGCGCGCACCCCGTTGCAAGAGCGTGCGAAAGTAGCTCGCGCGAGCTCATGTAACATAAATGTTGGAAAACCATTGGTTGTTTTAGGATTCGGACAGCGCGCGCGGGTGGAAATTTTGAAAAGTCGTGCAGGTGTTTTTCGAGGACCTACGGTGCGATTCGTGTGATTTTATGATGCGCGGTGCTAAAATTCTTAAGAACCCAATGGTTTTTGGAGATTTCGGCGTGCGCGCGCGAAGAAAAAACGAATGTGTCCCGCATGGTATTATTTGACAGGGATGATGGCCCTGGCAGGTGCGCAACCGTTGTCGCAGAAGTTCGAAAAAGTTGCTCGCAAAAGCCCGTTTGACAGAAATGTTTAAAAAGTGTTGGGTTTCCTACGAATCCGCAAGAGCGCGCGGGATGAGATTTTGACATTTTTTTGTTGAAAAACCATTGGTTTTTTGATGTTTTTATGTTAAAATCGCTCCGAACACTAAGCTTTTGGAAGGATTTCGTCTTGCGCGCGCGAATGTCCACTTTACCTTATTTTTTGCAAGGGATTCTTGAAATTTGATTATATTAGAACAAGAAATGTCATTTTATAGTGTTTTTTGCAAGGGAAAACGGATTACAACAAAACAACCGGATCTGGACCCCATCCACTTTTCTGAAGCTTTCGCGAAAAAATGATGAAAATGTAGCTGCGGCCTAGGCGCGGCGGGGGGGCCGTGCACCAGGGGTCCCAACAATAATTATTCTTTAGAATTAATAATGTTCAACAACAACAACAACAACAACAACAACAACAACAACAACAACAATTACTAGCACGTGGGGACACTCCGTTCTCACCAGTGCCAGGGTTTTCATAGGAGGCGGGCAATACCCCCACTTTGTGGGGGGGCCGGTTCAAGCTCTACCAAATTTCCAAACGACTCTTCGCCACCACCCACACCCAGCTTCCCGCCCTATGACGTTCGGACACTTCACTTCGTGGCATGCGGACGACCGTGGCTACTATTCAGGGCCCCGCGGCCGACGACGACGGCGTGCGCGCGCGAAGAAAAAACGAATGTGTCCCGCATGGTATTATTTGACAGGGATGATGGCCCTGGCAGGTGCGCAACCGTTGTTGCAGAAGTTCGAAAAAGTTGCTCGCAAAAGCCCGTTTGACAGAAATGATTTAAAAAGTGTTGGGTTTCCTACGAATCCGCAAGAGCGCGCGGGATGAAATTTTGACAATTTTTGTTGAAAAACCATTGGTTTTTTGATGTTTTTATGTTAAAATCGCTACGAAAACTAAGGTTTTGGAAGGATTTCGTCTTGCGCGCGCGAATGTCCACTTTACCTTATTTTTTGCAAGGGATTCTTGAAGTTTGGTTATGTTAGAACAAGAAATGTCCACTTTAGCCTATTTTTTGCAAGGGAAAACCGATCGTAACAACACAACCGGATCCGGACTCCCCCGTTTTACCTGAGACTTCCTCACGAAAATGATGAAAATGAAGCTGCGGCCTAGGCGCGGCGGGGGGGTCGCGCACCAGGGGTCCCAACAATAATTATTCTTTAGAAGTAATAATGTTCAACAACAACAACAACAATTACTAGCACGTGGGGACACTCCGTTCTCACCAGTGCCAGGGTTTTCATAGGAGGCGGGCAATACCCCCACTTTGTGGGGGGGCCGGTTCAAGCTCTACCAATTTCCAAACGACTCTTCGCCACCACCCACACCCAGCTTCCCGCCCTATGACGTTCGGACACTTCACTTCGTGGCCTGCGGACGACCTTGGCTACTACACTGGCGCATGGGTACAGTGACTTGTTGTGGTAACATTTTCTGTAAGCTAGCTTAGTATACGACTTTTCCCCCTGTTCCAACACTGGACACCTGTACTGGTTTTTCGTGGTAACATGTTCCTGACGCTAGAATAGGAAACCACGGTAAACCAGTACGACGCCGGTACTGTCTGTAGGTCCTACAATGATATGGACTGCTTTGGCTGGTGAGGCGCTAGCGTCTGATACGACGTTTTTCCGTTTCTGTACCACACAAGCGAAGACACTTATTTTGAGTGGTACCACGTGGGTGGCGCCAGCATACCACAGGACTTGTTTCCGTTGTTGTGAGACGATACATGCTCATTCTTGTTCTGTGGTTGTCGTTCCGGCCTCAATGTGCAATACTGGACGATGTGGTATTTTTTGCAAGGGATGGTATTTGTTGCAAGGGATTGTGGCCCGCATGGTATTTTTTGCAAGGGATTGTGGCCCCTGGCAGGCGCGCGAACGCCGTTGAAAGAGCGTGCGCAAGTAGCTCGCGCGAGCTCATGTAACATAAATGTTGAAAAACAATTTGTTTTTAAGGATTCGGACAGCGCGCGCGGGTAGAAATTTGGAAAATCCGTGCACGTGTTTTTCGAGGACCTACGGTGCGATTCGTGCGATTTTATGATACGCGGTGCTGAAATTCTTAAGAAACCCAATGGTGTTTGAAGATTTCGGCGTGCGCGCGCGAAGAAAAAACGAATGTGTCCCATATGGTATTATTTGACAGGGATGATGGCCCTGGCATGCGCGCAACCGTTGTTGCAGAAGTTCGAAGCACGTGAAAAAGTTGCTCGCAAGAGCCCGTTTGACAGAAATGTTGAAAAAGTATTGGGTTTCCTAAGAAATCCGCAAGAGCGCGCGGGATGAATTGTTGAAACTTTTTTTTTGAAAAAACCATTGGGTTTTTCATGTTTTTATGCTAAAATCGCTACGAAAACTAAGGTTTTGGAAGGATTTCATCTTGCGCGCGCGAGTGTGCACTTCGTGTCATTTTTTGCTTGCAAAGGATTCTTGAAGTTTGGTTATGTTAGAACAAGACATGTCATTTTATATTGTTTTTTTGACAGGGAAAGCGGGCGTCAACAAAACAACCGGATCCGGACTCCCCCCTTTTGCCTGAGACTTCCTCACGAAAATGATGAAAATGTGGCTGCGGCCTAGGCGCGGCGAGGGGGGCGTGCACCAGGGGGCCCAACAATAATTATTCTTTAGAAGTAATAATATTTAATCATGTTAAGACTGTTCGCTCACATCTGCTCGAGTGTCCGTTAACGCGTTATTTCCCAAACCCTCGATACCCGCCCTCTTCGTCTTCGATCGTGCCCCTTTTGGGGGATATACCTTTCTTCCCTGCAGGCCGGGCCCTGGCAAGCGGCAGGGCGGCCGCGGACCGTCGGCCTGGCCAGCGGCAGCGCTGGTCGGCGGCAACCCGACCCCAAGAGGGACGGACAGGGGACCGACCACGACGACGACGACGACGACGTCGACGACGACGACGACGACGAGCGAAAGCGAGAGCGAGAGAGAGAACGACAGCAAGGGCACGAAGGGCCCGAAGTCGGCCACGAAGGGCGACAGCGGGGACACGAAGGGAATGCGTATGGGGCCACGAAGAGCGCGAACGAGCGGGGGCCACGAAGGGCAGATAATGCGGGGCCACAAAAGGCAACGACGGGGCCACCGAGGGTAGCAACTAGGCCACGTAGGACAGCGACGGGGCCACAAAGGGCGACAGCGGGGCCACGAAGGGATGCACATGGGGCCACGACGGGCGCGAACGAGCGGGCGCCACGATGGGCATACGTAGATTGGGCCGCGGAGGGCAAGGACGGGGCCACTGAAGGCTGCAACGGGGCCACGAAGGGCAGCGAGGGGGCCACCAAGGGCGACGAGGGGGCCACGAAGGCATGCACATGGGGCCACGACGGGCGCGAACGCACGGGGACGAAGGGCATACATATATGGGGCCACGGATGGCAGCAAGGGGGCCACGAAGGGCTGCAACGGGGCCACGAAGGGCAGCGAGGGGAGCACAAAGGGCTGCAACGGTGCCACGAAGGGCAGCGAAAGGGCCACGAGGGGGTGCAACTGGTCAACGAAGGGCAGCGAGAGGACCACGGAGGGCAGCAACAGGGCCACGAATGGGGCAGCGAGGGGGCCACGAGGGGCTGCAACGGGGCCACGAAGGGTAGCGATGGGGGACACGAAGGGCTGCAACGGGGCCACGGAGGGCAGCAAGGGGGCCACGAAGGGCTGCAACGGGGCCACGAAGGGCTGCAACGGGGCCACGCAAGGCAGCGATGGGGTCACGAGGGGCTGCAACGGATCCACGAAAGGCAGCGGCCACGAAGGGCTGCAACGGGGCCAGGAAGGGCAGCGAGGGGGTCACGAAGAGCTGCAACGGAGCCACGAAGGGCAGCGAGGGTGCCACGAGGGGGTGCCACGGGAAACGAAGGGCGCCGAGGGGGCCACGAAGGGCTGCAACGGGGGCACGAAGGGCAGCGAGGGGGCCGCGAAGGGCTGCAACGGGGCAGCGAATGACAACAAGGGGGCCACGAAGGGCTGCAACGGGGCCACGAAGGGCAGCGAGGGGGCCACGAAGGGGGTGCAACGGGTCCACGAAGGGCAGCGAATGGGGCCACGAAGGGGTGCAACGGGGCCACGCAGGGCAGCAAGGGGGCCACGAGGAGCTGCAACGGGGCCACGAAAGGCTGCAACGGGGCCACGAAGGGCAGCGAGGGGGCCGCGAAGGGCTGCAACGGGGCCACGAAGGGCTGCAACGGGGCCAGGAAGGGCAGCGAGGGAACCACGAAGGGCTGCAACGGGGCCACGAAGGGCAGCAAAGGGGCCACGAAGGGCTGCAACGGGACAACGAAGGGCAGCGAGGGGGCCACGAAGGGCTGCAAGGGTCCACGAAGGGCTGCAACGGGGCCACGCAAGGCTGCAACGGGTCCACGAAGGGCAGCGAGATCCCGATTCCTATGTAATATGCGCAGGAGTCCTAAGCATGAGCGCGACTCCTGGGTGCCTGAGTGTCAATTGCAAGAAATTCAAACGCAAGGGTAAATTGCAAGAAATTCCAACGCAAGGGCGCTATTCTTGAGTAATTTGCAAGCGCGTCTCCAGCGAGAGCGCGACTTCAGAGCGCCGATTAAGCGATTCCGGAATAAATCGTAAGGAAGTCCCCAGCGAAAGCGCGATTCCCGACGTCCTGGCTAAATTGTGATGAAGTCTCAGGCGGGAGCCGTTGTTCTTGTAACCCGTGGGCCAGCAGCACAGTTTGGGCCTCAAGACTTTCCCTGATTGAAAAACAGGGTGCGAGCGCCGGGAGGAGCACTGCAAGTGAAACATACACTTTGCACCGGAGGGGGATCAAGCACACATACTTTTTCACCATGCAAATTCAACAACAACAGCAACAGCAACAGCAACAGCAACAGCAGCAACAACAACGACAACAACAACAACAACAACAACAACAACACAACAACAAAAAACACCACCAACAACACCAACAGCAACAGCAGCAACAACAACAACAATCACTTTAAGACTGTTCGCCCTTATCTGCCCGAGTGTCTAATGACGCGTATTTCCCAAACCCTAGATACCCGCCCCCTTCGTTTTCGATCGAATCCCTTTTGGGGGGTATACCTTTCTTCCCTGCAGGCCCGGCCCTGGCAAGCGGCGGGGTGGCCGCGGACCGTCGGCCTGGCCAGCGGCAGCGCTGATCGGCGGGGCGGCCGCGGACCGTCGACCCGACCCCAAGAGGGACGAACAGGGGACCGACCCCGACGACGACGTCGACGACGTCGACGACGACGTCGACGACGACAACGACGACGAGCGAAAGCGAGAGCGAGAGAGAACGAC
>CAUYUJ010004191.1:0-135000 GCA_963575745.1 Prorocentrum cordatum | reverse complement strand
GGAGGTCACCCCTTAGCTCCCCCCCCCCCTTGGACCTCCCTTGCCGGAAGCACCCCCCCCCTCCTTTTTTTTCCCATCCCCCGCAAGCTACCCTTTCGCGTTCTGGAAACTCCCCCCCCCTCCTCCCTGTCCAAAGGGGGGGAAGCCCCTCATTCCAATTTTTCGGTCCCTCGGAAGCTGCCTCCTACCCCTCCCCCCTTTCGCGTTCCAGAAAGTAACGCCCCCCCCCTCCCTTTCCAAAAGGCCTCCCTCCTCCCTCCTCCCTCCTCCCTTCTCCCTCCTCCCTCCTTCCTCCCTCCTCCCTCCCCCCTCCTCCCTCCTCCGTCCTTCCTCCCGCCTCCCGCCTCCGTCCTCCCTCCTCCCTCCTCCTCCTCCCTCCTCCTCCTCCCTCCTCCTCTCCCTGCCTGTCCCTCCTCCTCTTTACTCTTGTCCCTTACTCTGCCGCCTCCTCCTCCTCCTCTTCCTCCTCCTCGTCCCTTACTCTGCCGCCTCCTCCTCCTCCTCTTCCTCCTCCTCGTTATTATCCTCCTCCTCCTCCTCCTCATCTTCGTTATTAGTCCTCCTCCTCCTCCTCCTCCTCCTCCTCCTCCTCCTTTGTCCTCCTCCTCCTCCCCTCCTCCTCCTCCTCCTCCTCCCTCTCCTCTCTTCCTCCTCCTCCTCCTCCTCTCCTCCTCCTCCTCATCGTCTCCTCCTCCTCCTCCCTCTCCTCTCGTTATTATCCTCCTCCTCCTCCTCATCATCATCATCATCCTCCTCTGCCTCCTGCTCATCTTCTTTCTCCTCCTCCTCCTCCTCCTCCTCCTCCTCCTCCTCCTCCTCACCATCACCATCATCGTCACCATCATGATCAGCATCGCCATCACCATCGCCATAACCATCATCGTTATCAGCACAATCATCACCATCACCACCACCATCATTTCATCACCCGCTTCATCGACAACGACAACAACAACCACATCATCATCATCATCATCATCATCATCATCATCATCATCATCATCATCATCATCATCATCATCATCATCATCATCATCATCATCGTCATCATCATCATCACCATCACCATCACCATCACCATCATCATCATCATCATCATCATCATCATCATCATCATCATCATCATCCGCAGCAGTATCCTCCTCCTCCTCCTCCTCATCATCATCATCATTATCATCAGCATCATCCTCATCATCCTCATCATCATCAACATCATCACCATCATCATCCGCAGCATTACCCTCCTCATCATAATCGCCGTCATCATCGTCATCATCATTCCACCATGAAAAGCAGGGCGGATGATTGGAAACAATGCGAGTCAGGTCGTACTCCGTGTACGTTGGGGCCCGATATCTGGGCAGGGCGGGCAATATGAAAATCTGACCTTGAGCAAAAATGGCTCCACCCTAGCCGATACTTCTCCTTTGCAGAAGCACGGTTGTCGGAGTGAAATGCGGCGCGTGCGTCGGAAGTAACGTTGTGAATCAATGGTGATGGTGTCTGTAGATGTGGTGCCGACGTAGTTGCAATAACAACTGAGAGGAGCCACGCTTGGGATGCCGAATTTTCGTTATCCTTTCGTTCCCTATCCTCGCGTTCAGGTATCATGCGTGTTTTCTCTTATGATTGGGACTCGTTCATGCGAAAGCGCGGCCCGAACAGTTCTCAACGGGAGGTCACGCGCAGACGCGCGCGCGTGCATTGACACAAAAGGAGCGACGAGGAAGAGAAGCAAGAGGAGGAAGACCAGGACGGGGGAAGGACAAGGACGATGTGTTTGGCGATGCGGCCACGCGCTCGTTCTCCCGGCGCGAGCCCGCTAGGGCTCGCGTGGCACGGCGCGCAGTTGTCACGGCTGCGCGCCTTTCGGTGCGCTCGCCGGCCCATCGGCCAAGCGGCGGGAGCCCCCAAAGGGAGCGAAGCGGGGTGGGAGGGCAACCCCAAGAGTCTTTCCTTTGAGAATCGGGATAAGATGCCAAAGGAATTAAGATCTCACGTTCACTCTGCTCAGGGAGAGAGGGGACGGGATGAGACATCGATAAGACAAATATCCGCTAAGCAAGATTACTATATCAGGAATGTGTAGGGAGGAGGCCTGCTGGCCTACGACCGACGACGCGCGACGGCCGAGGGCTGGCGCGCTCCTTTTCTCTCCTGCAAGCAAACAGAAGCTTGCTTGAGTAAGCAAATGCAGCTGCGGAATGCAGCGCAAGTTCAAGGCAGGCAGTGAGCAGCATGCATATATATATATATATAAATATAAATATAAATATAAATAAATAAATAAAAGAAGTGATAATATTATGAGGCGGAGAGGAGCATATTTACTCCCCCCGCGGCGGGCCTCGTAGAGCCCATCCGGCCGCAGCACCCCTGGCCTATACATATACACAACCGCCAGAGCCAACCCCAAAAACTTTTACGGCTCAACGGTGGCTGCCAGGGGGCCAAGGGCCGAAGAGGCCCGACGACTCCCACCATCACTTAAATGAATTCTCTCCGCTGGACCGGCTTAGCCGTCCAGAAGAGGCGATTACCCATCCAACACGCGTACCGCGCGTGGATAAGAACTTTCTTGCATGCGCCTGCCGCGACTAAGTCACGCGGGCGGAACTCAGCGCAGGTCACCCCACGGGTTCTCCTCTTCCACGGGCGGCTCCGGAGGCGGCGGTTTTGACGACGCCGCACCTCCAGTATGTCCGTCTCCACCGCGAGGCGAGCGGGACCGCCCCTGATCTGCAGCACTATAGTTCTTCTCCTTGTTCTTGGATGCTTTCCCCTTAGACGGGAAGCGAGTGTCATGTTCAAAATTAGACAGTATATGCCAGCCATCCAGCGTCCACCACTCCTCGTCGGACAGCCACGTGACCCGGTGTTTGTGGACGTAGTACCCGACATGAACATTGTTCACATAGCGCGGGTAGGACACGAGCGGGTCGTAGTCGTAGCCAGCGGCGCCGCGGCCAGCACCCATGGCTCCATCGCGCGCGCGCCGGGGCACCGACCGATCCCAAATGTTGGGATACCATGAATATTCCTCTCTAGTCGTCACGGCTGAGCCGGCGACGGAGCGCGGGGATTCGGTAGCGTCATCAGGAGCCCGAACGTCTGAGACGTCGGGTCTGAGTAGCGGAGGTGGCAGCAACGGTCTGGCCTTCACCTCATCCTGTGCCCTTCTCGGTCCCACCAGGTCGGCTTGGCCGTCGCGATGTCGATTGTCGTTCTTACGATCTCGCATAAATTTTAACATGCTCCTAGCAGCAGTAGCTACTGGGATGTCATATGTTCCGCACGCTGTGCGGAATATTCCTGTGTCTATATCCTGGAGCTCTGCCCCAGGATCAACATGCCTGTCCTGGGGCCAAGAAATGGCCTCTTGTGTCGGAACACCATTGCAACGGACGTCAGTCTGCACCTTCCTGCCCAGATTGCGGGCCCATTCCTCCATTATGTCGTCCGTTTGAACGGCGGCGCGAATACGGCAATCAAGGGCATATTCATCTTTCCGTCGCATCTTAATAATGGAGTCAGTGTTTTCTTCTTCGGGGCGAGTTACTCGCCCCGGGTAACCGATATGATATCCCTCTGAGATGAAGGAGCTCATGATCTCGCGGGCGATCGCGAGAATTCTTATGGGCAGAAGGCCCAGTTGCATCTGCTGTACGGAGGCCAACCAATTTCCATCAACTATTTCCTTGATCAATGTTGGGACCTCATGTTCCACTTTTCCAAGTAGAAGCATCCTGCCGGGACTGCTCGGGCGTATGCCTGTGTATTCGATAACATATTGGGCTGCAATCGCCCGAGCGTCTACGCCGAACAGCGCTACTCGTACCGAAAGGTCATCGCAGTGGTTGTATACATATCCGTGGGGATGATCGAGGTCGATCGTTTTTTCGGTTATCAGCGCAGCCTTAGGCCCGCTGATTGCCGAGCAGTCCATTTCCCATGTGTGATTGTTCGCCTGCTCTCGCGGCTTCGCCGGTAGCAGGTAGCAATGCCGGTATTATGAGGCGATGATCCCGACATTCGTTGATTCTTCTTGTCAGGGACTGAGATCTGCGAGTCGTCCTCGCCTGGAAATTGTTCTCCCCGACGACCGGCAACCGTCCGCGAGGGCTTTACCCTCTAGGGTCTTTTTCTACGCCTTCCACGACGTCTTCGCTCTGCGCAGGAAGCCATGGCGCCCCGAGGTTCGTTGCTGCGTCAATGGTTCGAAGCGTCGGGACGAAGATATTCGCTCTAATCATGTCGTTGTACCTTCTCCCCCAGCCTCTCAGGGGTTCGACTAAGTCGCCCCGTTCGTTTGGCCAGTCGAAGGCGGCGAGAGCTGGACAAGATATTGGGCGAGCATATAGGTCAATATTCGTCATCCATAGCTGCGGCCACCAGGTGTTGATCGCAGGGGTCCGCCTACTCACCCTTTTGGCTGAGTATTCAAGCCATCCGATGAACCTCCTGACCAAGGGCCTCAAATGCTGAAAGAAAGGGCCGTGACGCGCCGGTGGCTGAGCCCTGGCGTCCTCTGGCATCCCCAGGCCTCTGGGCTCTGTTCTTGGGGCCCCCGACACCACGATTTCTTGCCCAAAATCGACCGATACCCCCCTCCATGCTCCCCACATGGCCACGGCATCCCCAGGCCTCTGGGCTCTGTCCTTGAAACCCTCGACCCTGCGATTTCTCGCCCCAAATCGACCGATACCCCCCTCCATGCCCCCCGCCTGACCACGGCATCCCCAAGCCTCTGGGCTCTGTTCTTGGGAGGCCCGACCCCGCGATTCCTCGCCCCAGATCGGCCGTTACCCCCCCTCCATGCCCCCCCACCTGGCCACGGCATCTCCAAGCCTCTGGGCTCTGTTCTTGAGACCCCGACCCCACGATTTCTCGCCCAAAATCGACCGATTCTCCATGCCCCCGACCTGGCCACGGCATCCCCAGGCCTCTGGGCTCTGGTCTTGGGACCCCCGACCCCACGATTTCTTTCCCAAAATCGACCGATACCCCCCTCCATGCCCCCCGCCTGGCCACGGCATCCCCATGCCTCTGGGCTCTGTTCTTGGGACCCCCGACCCCACGATTTCCCGCCCCAAATCAACCGATGCCCCCCCATGCCCCCCGCCTGGCCAGGGCATCCCCAGGCCTCTGGGCTCTGTTCTTGGGAACCCCGACCTCAAAATTTCTTACCCAAAATCGACCGATACCCCCCTCCATGCCCCCGCTGGCCACGGCATCCCCAGGCCTCTGGGCTCTGTTCCTGGGGCCCCCGACCCCGCGATTGCTCTCCCCAAATCGGCCGATGCCCCCCTCCATGCCCCCCACCTGGCCACGCCCGAGGCCTCTGGGCTCTGTTCTTGGGAGGCCCGACCCCACGATTTCACGCCCCAAATCGACCGATACCCCCCTCCATGCCCGCCCACCTGGCCACGGCATCCCCAGGCCTCTGGGCTCTGTCCTTGTGATTTCTCGCCCCAAATCGACCGACCCCCGACCCCCGACGATTCCCATCGCCTGGCCAGCCTCTGTTCTCGAGGCCCCCGACCCCACGACCGATCCCCTCCTCCAAAATGGGCTCTGTTCTTGGGACCCCGACCCCGCGAATTTCGGATACCCCCCTCCATGCCCCCCACCTGGCCACGGCATCCCCGGCCTCTGGGCTCTGTTCTTGGGACCCCCGACCCGCGATTTCTCGCCCAAAATCGTCCGATACCCCCCTCCATGCCCCCCACCTGGCCACGGCATCCCCAGGCCTCTGGGCCTGTTCTTGGGACCCCCGACCCCGCGATTTCTCATCCCAAAATCGGCCGATACCCCCCTCCATGCCCCCCACCTGGCCACGGCATCCCCAGGCCTCTGGGCTCTGTTCTTGGGACCCCCGACCCCGCGATTTCTCGCCCCAAATCGACCGATACCCCCCTCCATGCCCCCCACCTGGCCACGGCATCCCCAGGCCTCTGGGCTCTAATCGTGGGACCGCCGACCCCGCGATTTCTCGCACAAAAATCGACCGAATCCCCCTCCTTGCCCCCCACTTGGCCACGCGTCCCCAAGCCTCTGGGCTCTGTCCCTGGGGCCCCCAACCCCACGATTTTCTCGCCCCAAATCGACCGATGCCCCCCTCCATGCCCCCCACCTGGCCACGGCATCCCCACGCCTCTGGCCTTTCTTCTTGGGACCCCCGACCCCCCGGTTTCTCGCCCAAAATCGACCGATACCCGCCTCCATGCGCCCCACCTGGCCACGGCATCTCCAGGCCTCTGGGCTCTGTTGTTGGGACCCCCGACCCACGATTTCTCGCCCAAAATCAACCGATACCCCCCTTTATGCGTCCCACCTGGCCACGGCATCCCCGGGCCTCTGGGCCTGTTCTTCGGATCCCGACCCCGCGATTTCTCGCCCAAAATCGACCGATGCACCCCTCCATGCCCCCCACCTGGCCACGGCATCCCCAGGCCTCTGGGCTTTGTTCTTGGGACCCCCGACCCCACGGCTTCTCGCCCAAAATCGACCGATACCCCCTCCATGCCCCCCACCTGGCCACGGCATCCCCAGGCCTCTGGGCTCTGTTCTTGGGACCTCCGACCCACGATTTCTCGCCCAAAATCGACCGATACCCCCCTTTATGCTTCCCCCCTGGCCACGGCATCCCCGGGCCGCTGGGCCCTTTTCTTCGGATTCCCGACCCCGCGATTTCTCGCCCCAAATCACCCGATACCCACTTCCATGCCCCCCGCGTGGCCACGGAACCCCCAAGCCTCTGGGCTCTGTTCTTGGCACCCCCGACCCCGCGATTTCTCGCCGTCAAAATCGACCGATACTACCCTCCAGGCCCCCCACCTGGCCACGGCATCCCCAGGCCTCTGCGCTCTGTTCTTGGGACCCCCGACCCCACGATTCTCCGCCCAAAATCGACCGATACCCCCTCCATGCCCCCCGCCTGGCCACGGCATCCCCGGGCCTCTGGGCTCTGTTCTTGGGCCCCCCGACCCCGCGATTTCTCACCCAATATCACCGATACCACTAGTCTTCACCCCAGCTTCCATGAACCCACCTGCCACGCATTCCCAAGCCTCTGGACTCTGTTCTCGAGCCCCCCCGACCTGCGAATTCTCGCCAAAATCGACCGATACCCCCCTCCATGCCCCCCACCTGGCCAGGCATCTGTTCTTGGCCCCCACCTGGCCAAGGCATCCCCAGGCCTCTGGGCTCTGTTCTTGGCACCCCCGACCCCATGATTTCTCGCCCCAAATCGACCGATACCCCCCTCCATGCCTCCCACCTGGCAACGGCATCCCCAAGCTTCTGAACTTGTTTTTTTGAAACCCCCGACCCGACGATTTCTCGCCCAAAATCGACCGATACCCCCCTCCATGCCCCCCACCTGGCCACGGCATCCCCAGGCTTCTGGAACTCTGTTTGTGGCAGCCCCGACCCCGCGACTTCTCAAACAAGATCGACCGATGCCCCCCTCCATGCCCCCCACCTGGCCACGGCGTCCCCAAGCTTCTGGAACTCTGTTTTTGAAACCCCCGACCCTACGATTTCTCGCACAAAATCGGCCGATACCCCCCTCCGTGCCCCTCACCTGGCCACGGCGTCCCCAGGCTTCTCGAGCTCTGTTTTCGGGACCCCCGGCCCCGCGATTTCTTGCCCCAAATCGACCGATACCCCCCTCCATGCCCCCCACCTGGCCACGGCATCCCCAAGCTTCTGGAACTCTGTTTTTGAAACACCCGACCCCACGATTTGTCGCCCAAAATCGACCGATACCCCCCCCCATGCCCCCCACCTGCCACGGCTCCCCAGGCTTCTGGAACTGCTGTTTTTGGACCCCCCCCCGCGATTTCTCCCCCAAATCGACCGATATACCCCCTCCATGCCCCCCCACCTGGCCACGGCATCCCCAAGCACCTGGGCTCTTCTTGGGACCCCCGACCCCACGATTTCTGCCAAAATCGACCGATACCCCCATCCATCCCCACCCACCTGGCCACCGCGTCCCCAGGCCTCTGGGCTCTGTTCTTGGAGCCCCCGACCCCACGAGGCCCAAAATCGGCCGATACCCCCCCACATGCCCCCCGCCTGGCCACGGCATCCCCAAGGCCTCTGGGCTCTGTTCCTTGGGACCCCGACCCTCTGATTCTCACCCAAAATCGACCGCTTCCCCCCTCCATGCCCCCCGCCAGGCCACGGCATCCCCAGGCCTCTGGGCTCTGTTCTTGAGACCCGCGACCCCACAATTTCTCGCCCAAAATCAACCGATACCTCCCTTTATGCCTCCCACCTGGCCACGGCATCTCCAGGCCTCTGGGCTCTGTTCTTGAGACCCCCGACCCCACGATTTCACGCCCCAAATCGACCTATACCCCCCTCCATGCCCCCCACCTGGCCACGGCATCCCCACGCCTCTGGGCTCTGTTCGTGGGACCCCCGACCTCAAGATTTCTTGCCCAAAATCAACCGATACCCCCCTCCATGCCCCCCCTGGCGGCATCCCCAGGCCTCTGGGCTCTGTTCTTGGGACCCCCGACCCTGCGATTTCTCACCCAAAATCGACCGATACCCGCCTCCATGCCCCCCACCTGGCCACGGCATCCCCACGCCTCTGGACTCTGTTCTTGGGACCCCCGACCCCGCGATTTCTCACCCAAAATCGACCGATACTTCCTCCGTGCCCCCCAGGGAGTCTGTTTTTCCCCGATGCTGCCACCACGCTCTGGCACCTCCACTCCACGAGAGCTCAGTCATTGGACCCCCCGCAAGACAATGCGCCGACCCCAGAAGGCGTGTGATATCAAATTGTCACCACGCCTCGACCCACACTTTTTCTGCCTCCCCACCCTACCATATCGCGCTCACAACTTACCGGGACCCCCCACCATGCCTCGACCCACACCCCCCAAAAGGCCCCGGCACCTGGCCACGGCATCCCCAGGCCTCTGGGCTCTGTTCTTGGGACCCCCGACCCCACGATTCTCCGCCCAAAATCGCCCGATACCCTCCTCCATGCCCCCCACCTGGCCACGGCATCCCCAGGCCTCTGGGCTCTGTCCTTGAAACCCTCGACCACACGATTTCTCGCCCAAAATCGACGGATACCCCCCTCCATGCCCCCCACCTGGCCACGGCATCCCCAGGCCTCTGGGCTCTGTCCTTGGGAGGCCCGACCCCACGATTTCTCGCCCCAAATCGGCCGTTACCCCCCTCCATGCCCCCCCCCTGGCCACGGCATCTCCAGGCCTCTGGGCTCTGTTCTTGGGACCCCCGACCCCGCGACTTCCCTTTCAAAATTAACCGAAACCCCCCTCCATGCCCCCCGCCTGGCCACGGCGCCCCCAGACCTCTGGGCTCTGTTCTTGTAACCCCCGACCCCACATCTCACGCCCACAAATCTACCGATACCCCCCTCCATGCCCCCACCTGGCCACGCATCCCAAGACTCTGGGCTCTGTTCCTGGGACCCCCGACCCCGCGATTGCTCTCCCAAAATCGACCGGCACCCCCCTCCATGCCCCCCGCCTGGCCACGGCATCCCCACGCCTCTGGGCTCTGTTCTTGAGACCCGCGACGCCGCAATTTTTCGCCCCAAATCGACCGATACCCCCTCCGTGCCCCCCACCTGGCCACGGCGCCCCCAGGCCTCTGGGCTCTGCTCCTGGGACCCCCGACACCACGATTTCTTTCCCAAAATCAACAATGCCCCCCTCCATGCCGCCCGCCTGGTCACGGCATCCCCAGGTCCTGGGCTCTGTTCTTGGGGCCCCCGACCCCGCGGTCTCTCGCCCCAAATCGACCGATACCCCCCGCCTGGCCACGGCATCCCGAGGCCTCTGGGCTCTGTTCTTGGGACCCCCGACCTCGCGATTTCTTGCCCAAAATCAACCGATACCCCCCTCCATGCCCCCCACCTGGCCACGGCGTCCCGAGGCCTCTGGCCCTGTTCTTGGGACCCCCGACCCCCCGATTCCTCGCCCAAAATCGACCAACCCCCCTCCATGCCCCCACCTGCCACGCATCCCCAGGCCTCTGGGCTCTGTTGTTGGGACCCCCGACCCACGATTTCTCCACCAAAATCGACCGATCCCCCCCTCCATGCCCCCCGCCTGGCCACGGCATCACCAAGCCTCTGGGCTCTGTTCTCGGGGCCCCCGACCCCGCGATTTCTCGTCCAAATCGACCGATGCCCCCCTCCATGCCCGCCACCTGGCCACGGCATCCCCCGGCCTCTGGGCTCTGTTCTTGGGACCCGCGACCCCGCACTTTCTCGCCCCAAAACCCTGAGGTTCGATATCTATAAAAATAGCAGTTGCAGAAATATTTGTAAAAAATATCGGTTGTGAATCATATGCAGAAAATAGCAATTATGCGCATGTTTATATCATGTTGAGCATATATGTAAATTCACGAAAGTCCTAAGTCATATCTGCAACAAAAAAAAGTTATGACCCATATCTACAACAAATAGCAGTTATGGCAAATATCTGTAAAACATAGCAGTTAACAGTCAGATCTGCAAAAATAGCAGTTATGGCAAATATCTTTTTTAAAATAGCAGTTATGAGTCACATCTGCATCATGAGCCGTCTCTGGGCCATCTTGAGCCGTCTTGAGGCAGTCTAGTGGGCCGCAGGTGAAACGACCCTTAAGCCTGCCCATCCGATGAGTTTCCGATGCACTACCAATCGAGTCTCCGATGGTTTTTTCCGATGAGTCTGCGATGCGTACGTATCAAATAATGCCCGATCACGTGGTACGTGTTGAACACTGCCACGAGGCCGTCGGGCACGCCGCTGCCCGTAGGCGGCGCGGGTTAAGACAATTAGGGACGCGGCTCGTTAAATAAACGGGCGCCGCGCTTAACATGAAAAAGTAAGTGAAACAGTGAGCGGGGCGAGAGCGTCATTTTGAAAGTACCCGCCCTCCATCCGTGTAGTTGTTCACTGCCCCAGATGCCCCGAACCTTACTGAGGAGGAGGACGGGGGAGGAGGAAATGGCGGAGGAGGAGGAGGAGGGGGGCGGAAGGCGCGGAGGCGCCTCGCGCGATCAAGGTTGAACGCGCTACGGGGGCCCATCTCGGGCCCCAGTGCTCGCGGGCACGGGGCCGCGGCGCGAAATCTCGATGTTCGGGGACGAACGCTCCACGCGGTGTCGGAAACCATCGTCCGACGACGACGACGACGACGCCTCGCGAGGCGTCGTCGTCGTCGTCGGCGTTCTGGCTCGATCGATCGCGATCGGCGTTCTGGCTCGATCGAGCATGCTGGACTACTTCGAGGCCACTAAGAAGGTCAACCTTCCTCCGCGCGCGCAGTTGGCGCGCTTCGCCCGCGGGGCGCGCGCGATGGCCCCGCCTCGCTCCGAGGCTGCCACGCCGCCCGCGACCCCGCGCGCGGGGAAGGGCAAGGGCTCGGCGGCCGAGGAGCCGCCGACGCCCCCGACGACGGCGGCGGCGTCGGCGGTGGAGAGCGTGGCCAGCTCGGCCGCGCCCACGCCGCAGGCGGCCACGCCGCCGCCCGCGGCCTCGCCGCCGCCCGCGGCCTCGCCGCCGCCAGACGGCGCAGGAGGCGGAGGCGACGCTCCGCGACGGCTCGGAGCTCGACACGGCCACGGAGGCCATCTCTACTCGTCGTCGTCGTCGTCGGCGTCCTCCCCCGTCGTTCCGGCACCGAGGACGAAGACGAGATCGTCGTCGTCGTCGCCGCCGCCGCCGCCGCCGCCGTCGTCGCCGTCGTCGCCGTCGTCGTCGTCGTCGTCGTCGTCGTCGTCGTCGTCGTCGTCGTCGTCGTCGTCGTCGTCGTCGTCGTCGTCGTCGTCGTCGTCGCCAGGCTGCCGACGACGACGCGGCGCTGGTGTCCGCGAAGCGCCAGATCTACCACGTCGACGAGACGCTCGAGCAGGCGTTGGCTGGTTTCGTGGACCGCCGCCGCCCCGCGCGGAGGGGGGGCTCAGGGGTGGGGGGCTCGCCGACCCCCCCCGTCGTCGACTATCTTCCGATTGGGATCCGATGAGTCTCCGACGGGTTTCCGATGAGGTTTCGATGAGTTTCCGAAGAGTTCACGATGAGTTCCCGATGGGTTTCGACGAGTTTCCGATTAGTTTACGATGAGTTTCGACGAGTTCCCGAAGAGTTTCCGAAGAGTCCCCGATGAGTTTCCGATGAGTTTCCGATGAGTTTCGATGAGTTTCCGATGAGTTCCGATGAGTTTCGATGAGTTTCCGAAGATCGATCCGATGAGTTCCCGATGAGCTCCCGATGAGCTCCGATGGGGCCCTGGGCGGGGCCCTGGATGCATTCCTGGAGGGAGTTTCGGTGAGTTTTGAATCCGCAGCGCCCCGATCTATGTGTCCGTAAACGTTTTGGCTCCACAAGTTCAGTGGGCACCAGCTGCCCGATGCCATACCCGACGCTCGGCCCTATCCGACGCTCGGCCCTACCCATGGCTGATGATGGCGCCAGCGACGGGTCCGAGTCGACCCGCGCCGTGTGCACGGACGTGGAGTTGCTGACCAAGGTGCTGCGCCCTGTCATGACGAAACCAGATTTCGTGGTGTACAAGAGCGACCACTCCTCCTTCCCTGTGTCCAGCGACCAGGCGCCCTTAAGTGCCGACGCTGCGGTGCTCGTCGCGCAGTCGATCAGGCAGCAGGCAGCGCCGAACTTGAGCGTCGGCAAGGTCGCGTGCGAGAACGCGATCGAGTTCTTGGTCACCGAGAAGGCGAAGACAGGAAAGCCGCCCTGGAGTTTGTTCGAGGGCGATTCCAAGAAGCGCTACGTGAGGGACATGACGGCTAGGGTGCGCACGCTGTGCATGCACGTGGGGTCCTTCTACCGCCGCAAGCTCGGCCCCCCTCAGTGGTACAGGGCCGTCATCGCGGAGCAGGGCTACACCGACGGCATCAACCTGAACGAGGATCAGGACGAGGAGGAGGACGACGCGGACGAGGAGGACAGCGCGCCCGTCAGGCGAAGGCCGTCAATGCGAGGAGGTTCAGCGGCAGGGGGCGAGGACGAGCCCGAGGGCACGGGGGCCGCGAAGAAGAGGCCCGCCGCGGCCAAGCCTGCAGGTGACAGCGCAGGTTCCGAGGTGCAGTACGTCTACAAGTTCGACGAGAACAAGAACTCGGCAGTGCGCATCCACCCGAGCACGCGGCGGGTGGAGCTTTGCGACAGCTCGCGGTCATCCGACCAGGGCGGATTCATGGCTGCCACGTGGGCCGATGGGAAGGAGTGGCGCTACCCAGAGGCGCTGCAGCAGCAGAAGGAGACGCCGAAGAGCGCCAAGAGTGAGCTTCCTTCTAAATACTTACCTGACGGCTCAAAGGTCAACGTCGAGCTGAAGAGAGATCGGGATCCGAACCACAAGATCATCCTCATCATGCGCAAGCTCAAGGACGGCACCAAGGAGCAGCAGACGCAGGCAACCACCAGGCACTTCGACAACGAGGAGCATGGCGTCAAGGTGATGACCGAGCGGATCTTAGAGATGTTCGCCCGCGACCCGAAAACTACGAAGCAGCAGGCGATGGCGGCGAAGATGGACCTCCTCAAGGAGATCGAGAAGACTGTCGAAGCGATCTGCCAGAAGGAGGCCGAGAAGTTGGCCAAGCAGGAAGCCGATGCGGCGGCGGCGCCCAAGCGGGGCGCTGCAGCTCGCAAGAGGCCCGCCGCCGCTAAGCCCGCCACCGAGGAGGCGGCGGCCTCCGACGCCGAGGCGGCGTCGGGCAACGGCATGGGCGAGAACGCCGAGGCGGCTTCGGACGGGGAGGTCTACGCGACAGGAGAGGGGGAGGCAGACGCTGCTGCAGGAGGCGCGCCGTCCACTCCCGAGCAGAAGGGCAAGGGCAAGAAGCGCGCCGCACCAGGCAAGATCTCGACTTCGAAGGTCCCCATCCAGCGCATCGGCATCGAGAAGGGCACCACGGGCGCCAAGGCTTCCAAGTCCGCGCAGGGCACCTCCCCGCAGACGGCCATCAAGGGGCCGACGGGCACGCTCATGGGGGACGCGCGCAAGCAGCTGGCGGAGGATGACTCGTCGGACGGTGCCGAGTAGACTGACGGGCTCCGACTTCAGAGAGCCACGATCGGAAAACATGTAGCCCACTCCGCCCTGGCTTCTCGGACCCCCGCCCTCCGCGGCGATCCGACTCCCTCGACTCAGCGATTGCGGTCGCGAGGATAACTCAGCGCATGACGCGACGTGGCAGTGGAGATAACCGCGACGAGTTTCCGAGGTCGCGAGGATAACGTTGCGCATGGCACGGCGTGGAAGCGGAGATAATCGCGATGAGTTCCGATGAGTTCCCGATGAGTTTCGATGAGTTTTCCCCTCGGCTCCGATGCGTTTATCGATATACATATATATATATATATATATATATATATATATGTGTGTGTGTCGGCGAGCCCCCCCCACCCCACCGCCTGATATGGGAAACTTCATTGTCGTCGTCGTCACGTCGTTGTTTATTGTTATTCTTGTTATCGCGTCAACATCTGACATCCTACCCCTCCCTCCCATCCCTTCCCATTGCGCTACTTAATTGTCCTCTCACCGAATCGGGTGTCGCATCTGACCCTCATGCATAGCAGGAAGAGGAGGAAGGATGCCTAGGGCGTTGCCCACGGCGGGTTCTCCTGGAGGCCTGGCACCTCGGGCTGCACTCGGCGGGCGGGTTCACCTGCGGGCCTCAGTCCTCGTGCGGGTTGCCCTCGGCGGGCGGGTTCTCCTGCGGGCCTGGCACCTCGTGCGAGTTGTTGGAGTCTGTCGCCTCGAGCGGGTCCTCTGGGGTGTGGGGCGCCACGCGCGGGTCCTCTGGCGTCGGTGGGATCGTGGTGCAAGGGGGTGACGTCAGCACGCCACTGGCCCAGCGCCTCAAAGGCCTCGCGGGGCTCTCGTCCTGCTCCTGGAGCGCCGAAGCCTGCGAGCGCGGGCTGCTCGTGTCGGGGTCGAAGCTGCCGCCGCTCTTGCTCTTGCCCTTGCCCGCCAAGCTGTCGCCGCTCTTGCCCTTGCCCGTCGAGCTGTCGCCGCTCTCGCCCTTGCTCTTGATCTTGCCCTTGTACGTGCGCTCTACAGCCCACACGTCGGCTTCTGTGATGTCGTGGGTGTAGCTCTTGTCGTGCATCCACGATGGGAGACGGCTCAGCCTCTCAAGCTCTTCCTGTGACAAGAAGCCGCGCTTGCCCTTGCCCTTCTGCTCGTCGCTGTTGCCCTTGCCCTTCTGCTTGCCCTGCTGCGTGTCGTCGTCGCCCTTCTGGCCGTCTGTCACGAACTGGCAGGGCTGTCCGAGCTTGAGCGGGCAGCTTTCACTTGTCCTCCCAGAGAAAACCTGGTAGACTCCGCAAATCAAGCATGCGAGTGCCGAGCTTGATGCCGACCGTGATGCCGAACGTGGGCAGTAGCCTTCGTTGGGGCCGTCGCCGTCGCCTTCGTTGGGCCCGTCGTCCGTCTTGCTCTTGAGCACTCTGCGGCATTTGAGCGCGTGCGGGGTCCAGGGCTCCATGTCAGGCGCGCGTGGAGCCCAGGGATCTAGTAGCCGAAATAGATACGGACGGCAGGCTTCGCACCGAGGCGAGAGCGCCCCCTCGGAACGGCCGAAGACGGTCCGAGTGGCCTCCAGCGGTCGCTCGGGACGATGCGGGCGCCCTCAGACTTGCCTCCAGCGAGGCGCGGCGGTGGGGGGGCCACCGAGACATCCTCGATCCTCGACTCTGTTTTTCTGTTGTTGCCTTTCGGGGCCTCCTGGACCCCCTCGCGCCTGCGGCTGGATCCGCCTCGCAATTCAAATCGAAGCGCCCTCCTGGGAAACAACTCGAGCCTCGATCCTCCATCATCGACTCTCGAGTTTGACGGCCGTTTCGGGCCTCGAGGGGCCTCCTCGTGCCTGCGGCTGGGTCCGCCTCGAAATTGAAATCGACGCGCTCCTCCGGTAAAAAACACCTCGGGTCTCGATCCTCGATCCTCGACTCTCGATTGTTTCTGCCGTGTTGGTAGTATTGATGGAGGGGAGGGAGCATCCCCCTCGCCGATG
Source organism: Prorocentrum cordatum (assembly GCA_963575745.1). Lineage (NCBI taxonomy): Eukaryota > Dinophyceae > Prorocentrales > Prorocentraceae > Prorocentrum > Prorocentrum cordatum. Next base: position 118,970 of record CAUYUJ010004191.1, on the reverse strand, counting down.
CAGGACAGCCTGCACGTCGAGGACTTGCCCGACCGCCAGGACAGCTGGTCAGAGCGCTGGGCCCGCAGCAAGGACGGCGCAGTCGAAAGCTGCCGTGGGAGGGGGGGAGGTGGCGAGGAAGGAGGTGAGGGTGAGGAGGTTGATGAAGGGGGAGGGAATGAGGGGTGAGGAGGAGGAGATGTGGAGGGCTGAGACCGCCCCTTCCCCCCGCCCGATACTCGGGTGGGGGGTTCGGACATGGGTGCGTGGGAGGAGTCGTGGCGACGGTGGTTTTCGCCGTCGGCAGGACACCCCGCGCGCGGATGAGGGCGCTGATGCACCGCCTGAATCATCGTCGGCGGCAGCGGCATCGTCGGCAGGACCTGCGCTGGACGGCATGGCGAGCATCGGCCTGCAGCAGGCGAACCTCGGGGCCATCGGCCTGGCCCAGGCCGACGCCGCCGCGCTGGACATCACGCAGATCGACGGGGCGGCGATCGGGCTGAAGCAGGCGAACCTCAAGGGCCTCGGCATCAGCCAGCTGGGCGACACCGCCGCGGGGCCGAGCGGGGCGTCGCTAGGCTTCTCGCTGCCTGAGAACCCGTTCGAGGGCTCAGGCGGGCTGCAGCTCGGCTTCCTGGCGAAGAGGCTCAACGAGTTGGCGAAGGGCTGCGAGACGCCGCTCGCGACCAGGGCGCAGGAAAGCCCCGGCGACGAGCAGCCCGAGAAGGTGATCGAGGAGGCGTGGAGGACGAGGACCGCGAAGTCGAGGACGGCGATTGCCAGCAAGTACGACCGCTTCAAGAAGGGCAGCGCAGAGGAGCAGGAGAAGTACAAGAATGCGCAGGGCCACATCGGCAAGGAGAACTGCATCCTCGAGTGGGTCGACAAGCAGTGGAACGCCTACCAAGAGCGCAAGTTGGGAGCGACGACGACGACGACAACGATGACGACGACGACGACGACGACGACGACGGCGGCGGCGGCGGCGGCGGCGGCGGCGACGACGACGACGACGACGACTACGACGACCACCCAGGACGACGACGGCGACGACGACGACAGGTCTAAGAGGAAGACCAACACGGAGGCCCACCTGGAGTGGGGGACCCACGAGCCGTTCGAGGTCATCGCAGGCAAGGAGTCGGGGGTCGGCATCACAGAGACGGGGGCGATGGCGGCACTGAACACCGTCTTGGCGTGCCAGAAGCTGGGGTGCCCCTGGGCGCAGTGGAACAGCTTCACCAAGCGCGCCGAGTACCTCTACTGCAAGTCGGGCTTCAAGAACAAGTTCGAGACGGCGTGGGCGCAGTGCCAGGAGCAGACGGGCGTGCAGGACGACCTGGCGCTCGACTTCCTGAAGGAAGGGGGGGGGGGGGGGGGCACGACACGCTGGCCGGTGGCCAGCCGAGCCAGGCTCAGACGGGCGCAGCCGCGCAGCAGCAGAGCGAGGCCAAGCAGCAGGCGGCGGACGAGAAGAAAGCCGCCGCCGTTGCCAAGCAGAAGGAGGCGGAGGCGAAGAAAGCAAAGGAGGCGGAGGAGAAGCAAGCAAAGGAGGCGGAGGCGAAGGCGAAGGCAGCGGCCAAGGCCGCTGCAAGGGGCACCAAGCGGACGAGGGGCGACCGCGGCGGCACGGCGACGCCGCCACCTGAGCCAGCTGGTGACGACGCTCCCCACCCGAAGCAGGCCAAGAAGGACGCGAAGAAGAAACTCGACGACTTTCGCACGCTGATTAGCCTGTACGGGCAGGAGCTCACGTCTGGCAAGATGATCTTGCGCAACATCGGCCCGGTGGCCTCGTGGGAGCCCTTGGCGGACGAGAGGATGAGCGGGGATCTCCGCAGGGCAGTCGAGGCGCTGGAGAACACGAGCACCACCAACGCGCTCGTGGCGCAGCTGGTGACGCAGAAGTTCGACGCGGTGAGGGCCGCCGGGCCCACGTCGGGGAGGCCGATTTCGACAAGCAGATCGACCAGATCTCGTCGATCCTGAGGCCCAAGGTGGATAGGCTCAACGCGGAGGTGGACGCCTTGAACCAGATGCACGCTCTGGTTGTGAAGAAGGCCCAGGGCGGCCAGTAGTCGGAGGCAGCCCCTTCTCTTTTGCAAAGTCGGCCTCGGCTGACTTGACGAGGGTTCGGCTGCAGAGCGGTCGATTCGCCCGCCCCCAGACCGCGTAGTTAAGGAGGGGAGAGTTGGGAGGAGAGGAGGAGGAGGAGGAGGAGGAGGAGGAGGAGGAGGGGGAGGAGGAGGAGGAGGGGGGGGAGGAGGGAGGAGAAGGAGGAGGAGAGGGAGAGGGGGAGGAGGGAGAGGGGGAGGGGGAGGGGGAGTCCCCATTGGGGGAAGGGGGAGGGGGAGTACGGGGGGGAGGGAAGGGAGGAGGTGGAGGTGAAGGGGGCGGCAAACCAGAAGCTGGCGGCGGGCCCGCGATTCGGGGTACACTTAACAGCCCGCTGCGGTGAGACAGCAAGCGCTGTGTAGGGATAAGTTCGATCGGATGCGAAAATCTCGGATCGGATGCGAAAATTTCGAACTCGAACCCGATCGGACCGAAAAAATCTGGCCCGACCGCGATCGGAGGCGACGAAACCACCGATGAAATACCGGTGAGTTTCCGGTGAGTTTCCGATTGATGAGTTTCGCTCAAACACTATAAATTCACAGGGATTGTAGCGATGAGTTTCCGATGAGTTTCCGATGAGTTCCCGATGAGTTTTGATGAGTTTTGAACATTCAGAATTTTGTGTTGCGCCACTTCGATCGCGGTCGGGCACCCCCCGTTTCGGTTCGGAGGCGCCTCGGGTGGTCAGTTTCGGTTTCGGGGGCGCTTCTGGTGGATCTGGCACGGGCCCGAGGGGTCGCTGCGGCACCTCGGCGAGGCGCAGCTGTCCGTGGAGCGCCCGTTTCGGTTTCCAGGGCGTCTTGGGGGCGCTGGCACGGGCCCGACGGCTAGTAGTTGCAGCGCCAGGGGGCGGGGTGCAGGGGCCCGTAGGGTTCGGCTCGAGGGCGGGCTCCCCGTTCCCAGGATACACGCGCCAGGTGTCGTAGCACCATGGCTGGGGAATCGTGGGGCGAAGACTGGCAGGCCGAGCAATTGAGAGCAGCTGAGCGCAAGCAAGCAGGCAATGACTTGCTTAATTATATTCTTGCCATGTATGCAGGGTCGAGGCCAATGACAGCAAAGGACGCTTGCATCATAAGCTGGTTCGCTAAGGAAGCGGGGTGCGAGGGCGGCGTGTGTGACCTCGCTCTGCACCCGAAAAACACAGGCGGCACGTATCAGAGAAAAATGGACTCAACGATTCCCCGAAAGCAAGATAGCGATTACTACTGGTTGGACATTCCAATATATCAGAAAGGTGTTGGTAGGACAACCAAGAGGATCCCCATGCTGCCATTGCATGAGTCGTTGCAACACGAGTGTGAAACTACTCGGTCCCTAGACCCTGGGCCCCTGACAAATGATGCGGATTTTCAGGAAAGGCAGCAAATATACAGGTGGCACCCTGGCGTTCGCGCGTGCAGGCCAGATGTTCCGCTTTTGTTATCGCTGTACGCCTATGGTATTCGATTCACTAGGAGCGAGCGAACTGGAAAAGCCGACTCGTTGCTGGGTTTCTTTATGCATTTAGTACCGCAGTCGCGGAGACATTCGGTCGCATTCTTAAGGAAATCTGAATTCTGCAGGTGCGGGTGCCGAGGGTGGTGTAGCCATTACCCTGTCATGCTCGTGATAGCATGGTCGATGCGGGCGTTGCTTGAAGGCCGATACCCCTCGGCCATGCACGACGGCTCACCGTTTGTCACGGGTGGTCACAGGGGTGATTTGGCGGGCACGCATCTCAGGAAAGGCGTTGTGGTTTGGATGAAAGGCGACTTAATGGAGCAGGCTGTCACGTTCGGTTTGCGGGGTTTGGGCAGCATGTTTTTTCCCGTGTTGTATATGCAATTCGCTGCTCGAGAATTTACATGGCTATGACCCTGTTGAGTTGGACAGTGACCACTGGGGCCAGAAGTCTGATTTGGATGATTACGAAGCTTCCTGTCAGCGGCTTGAACACGTCGTTGTGCTTCACACCGAAGCCGATCGACTTAAGGCGACACCGACGCGCAAGCGCGGCCACGCAAGGTGGCCCCCGAGAGCGCGCGGTCGCGCCACGGAGCGCGTGTGGCGGAGAGGGTTGCGACGGGGTGGCGGGTGGCAGCGTTCTCGGGGGCTGCCCGCCGCGGTCGCGCAGGCGCGTCGGTTTCCGACAAGGTTTTTACTGAGGGTAGGCTGTACTGGGATCGGCGAAAATCTGGAGTCCGTGGGGGGGCGCTCCAAAACGATGTGCCGTCACTAGGTCTCAAAGCTGGTGATCGATTGACACCGTCCGAGCAATTGTGCGATATCGGCGATTTCCCCGCTGCCTCGTCGCCCCTGGTCGTGAGGTTTTGGCGCGCGACCTATCGCGGTCAGGCTTGCATGGGCCCGCTGCTGAATCGCAACCCATTGTGTTCGCCCGCCCTGTATACGTCACCATCCCTCACGTTCGCGTTAGACGTGCTCCACATTCTGTACCTGGGAGTTCATGGCCGTTGTATTTCCGCAGTGGTCTGGGCAATTCTGGATGTGAATGTTTTCGGGATCCCAGGGCCTCATCAAGACGTCGTTGTCCCAGCCTCTCTGGAGAGGCTCTCGGGCATGCTGAACGATTGGTATGACGACACGGATGTGCCGCAAAACTACAGAGTGCATGAGCTATCAGTGAGTATGATCGGCACGAGGGACTTCCCAGGGCTAAAAACACTGGGGCCCGAAACAAACGCGATCCGCCCATGGGCTTTCCATTTGTGCGAGACGTTTTCTGCCCGCATGGAGAACGGGTTTGCGCTCACTGAGGCGTGCAGAAACTTGCTGGCGTTCATGCAACTCCTGAAGGCATCACCCACCATCGTCGATAGGGAGACGGGGTCCATGCTGCTGGACCTGCGCAAGCAGCACAACCATTACATGGCAGAAGCAGACGTCCCCCACTTGTTCAAAAACCATGTTTTGTACACCTCGTGCACCGTTCCTTGAGGCACGGCAACCCGCTTCGGTGCGCCACGTTTCTGGATGAATCGTTGAATCTGCCAGCGGCAGTGGCTGCCTCGAGCGTGCATCGGTCAAATTGGGAGAAGCGGCTCTTTGAACGCGTGTCGTTGCAGGGGGATATGGCGGTTGGCCAGCATCGTTTTTTTTCTACGGCGGCGGGGCGCAGCCAGCCCCTCGCCATCGCGCGGGGCATGCTCGGCGCCGATGTGGCAGAGGCGGTGCGATTGGTTCTCGTGAAGACATGGGGAGGGAGGGCGGGAAACACGACCACGATTCACAAACGATGATATCATCCCCCCCCTCTCCCTCCGCTCGGGGAGATTCGAGGTGCGCTTGCGCGCCGACACCGCCAGGCCCCGACGAACGCGGGCGCGCGTGAGGAAGTCACAAGCGAGAGCGCGATTTCTCGTCGGAGTCCCGATCATCATAGGGAGGCGACGGCTTGCGGCGCTGAGTCTAACGCGTGGTGGGCCGCCCCGCTGCGTTACAGCACAGCGGTTGGTCCTCGGACCGACGCGCTGTCCGCATGGTGCTCCTCCAGTCCCCCGTGCACTTTGCATTGCGTGGTCGCACAGCCTCAAGCAAGAGCACCATTTTGAAAAGGAGCCGCCCCCCACCCATGTAACCGTTGCAAGCGTTTAAGAAGAATGCGCGCGGCACCAAAGCGAGAGCCCCATGTTCAAAACCAACCGCCCTCTCCCGATGAGTTTTCGATGAGTTTCCGATGAGTTTTGATGAGTTTCGGATCGGTGGCGCAAATAATCGCGCTGCATGGGCACAGCGACGTCGATGTGTTTCGAGGCGGGCGCTCGGGCACTCCAGTCCAGGCGGGCTCGTGGACATGGCTTGCCCTACCATTCGTCGAGCTTCCCAGGTGGCCTGGGCCAGCGTTGCCCGCGGTGACGTTCTGGCTCAAGCATGCGTGCATCGGCAGGCAGAGCGTTCGCCGAGTGCTGGCGCCGCGTCTGGGCCGCCCTTACCCATTGGCCATGAAGCGGCCCGCCGCTGCCATGAAGAGGCCTGGTGCCGCGTCCACCGCGGTTGGCGTCCCATGCTCGTTCGAGGCGATGGCGGCGCAGGCTGGTCTCTCCGACAGCGCATCGCAGGGAGAGATCATCAGGGTGGCTGAGGCGCTGACACGGGAGTTCTGGTCGCGCCCTCGCCATATGGACGCAGCGGAGATGTTCAGCGGAAGCGGCAGGCTCGCGCGCTGGATGAGACAGGCTGGCCCCAGTGCCCAGAGTTCGACAAGTACGGAAGGGGCGAGTCGGAGGACGTCTGCGCCCTCGCTGGCATGGCCTTTGCGCGTCGGGTAGTGCTGAGCATCAAGCCGAAGGGGGCGCTCGTGATTGCCCCTCCGTCCCGTGAGTGGGCAGGCGACATGCTGCGCATCGACGGGAGGGACGACCTCGTCAATGGCAAGATGCCGGCCGAAGGCATGGGGGCGAACGACCTGGCGCTCGCAGTCGCGCACTGCATCGCCATGTGCGTCGTGAGGGATGTGTTCTTCATGGTCGTGATGCCGTTCGACTGCCATTCGTTCTTCGAGTACCCAGCGGTCAACGGCGCCCTGCGTCTGGGCCGCGCCGCCATCACCACGACCTACCAGGGCAATTGGCAGAGGACCTCTACGAACAAGAGGACGCTGGTGAGCTCGAACATCGCCGAGGACAAGATGGCCAGGCTTCTGTGCGAGTGCCCCCTTCCAGACTCGACCCACATCGACGAGGTCAGTTCGTGCGGGAGGGACGTCGTCAAGTGGAACGACGGCACCTACGAGCTCAACGAGTGGACGTTCTTCTACGACGGCTTCGCGAAGGAGCTCGTGGCGGTGGTCGCGGCAGCCGCCGAGTTGCCGCATCCAGTGTTCGAGGCAGTGTTGGTCAATGACTCGGAGTCGGACTAGTGCTTGCGCCGCCCGAGAGTGCGCGCTGTGCGATCCGTCGCCGACGTGGCCGCGTGCTGCAGACAGCGCGCCATCCGCACGCGACCGAGTGCGTCTCACCGAACGCAAGCTCTCCTCCAACTCGAGATTCAATACGCGCTTGCGCGCTGACTCCGTCGACGGTCAATGGTCCGACACGTTGGAGCGGCGACGGGGCGATCGACAGCGTTCGAAACTCCCACCAGAGCGACGGAAATCGGCGCGGCACGGTCGAGATGGGAGAGTAGCATTCATATTGAGTAATTGTAGGAGAAGGAGGAGGATGAGAACAGGAGGAGGTGGATGAGGAATGGGAGGGGGAGGGGGATGGGGGAAGGGGGAGGGGCGGGAGCGTTCGGGAGGGTGAGCGGGGGAGAGGGGGAGAAGAGACGCACGCCCCCCCCGCTCGGCCAGCTTGGGGCGGGCCGTGGATCCAGCTCTCGGTCCTCCTCATCTCCCCCCCGCCCTCTCCTCCTCTTCCTCCTCGACCTCGCCACTTTCCTCTTCCTCGCCTCATCCTCCTCATCTCCCTCATCCTCGTCCGCCTCCTCCTCCTCCTCCTCCTCCTCCTCCTCCTCCTCCTCCCTCTCCTCCTCCTCCTCCTCCTCCTCTTCGCCCTCCATATCGTTCCCGTTGTCGGCCCCGCCATCTGTCTCGCCCCATCGCTGTTTCAAGCCCAGGCCCAATGAAGCGGGAACGCTCGGAGACCTCCCCCCCGACGCAGCCCCAGGTCGGAGAGTCCGCAGCCCCAGCCAGGGGCTAAGATTAGCTTTAGATGGGCGTGTGACGCGTGGCACCTGCTCTGGGTCGATCGCTTCGAGGTGACTCGCTCGCGGCCGCTGACCGAATAAGAAACTGATGACTAATAACGACGACCACGATCACGATCACGACGGCGACGACGACGACGACGACGTGACCCCATAGGAGACAGCAGCACTATATAGCCCCCGCCCTGCTCTACTGCGCCCCCCGTCGTACCCGCTACCAGGGACCCCAGTGCACGGTGGCACGGCTCATTTTGACATCATCGACGGGGTCCCAATCTTGCTCAGTCCCGAGGAGAGGGCCAGGCGGACTGCCATGCAAATGCACGACTATGCCGAACGTGAGCACATGGCCGAAAATATCGAATGGTACCGCATCCGAGAAGGCATAGACGGTTTGGTTTGGGACGCAATCGATGATTTCCACGCTGAGCTGATTAGGAAGTGGGGGCCCGAATTAGAGTCAGAATTACTTGGCTTCGTTCGAGCTCTCGAACATGAGATGCCAGATTTCTCACCGAATCAGGGGCTGGGTGGAGGCGACGCCGCCTCGAGCCATAGCGCCCCGCCCTAGGAGCAAACGGCGCGTGGAACGGGTCGCGGGTGGAGGAAGATGCGTTTGGAATGCTGGGCAGGGGGGCTCCCGTTGCCACCGCATTCGACCCCCGCACAAGTCCAAACACCTCTCCCTCCACCTGCGACCCTTTCCTTGCGCCGCCCCCGCGTGCTCGGGTGCGACCCCCGTCTCGAAAGCTGGCACAGGGCTGAAAACAACTCTGACGCGCCCCTGGGTCCGTGGACTCGGCGACGAGAATCAGATTCACGCGCGCTCGGGGCCGCCCAGGTCCAGACCTACTCGCACTCGGGCTCACTCACACTCAGTTCAGACCGCTCGAATGTAGATCCACTCACATTGGGACTCGCCCATGTTCAGACCCGCTCACACTCAGGCGCGAGCATCGGAAACTCATCGAAACTCATCGGGAACTCATCGGACACTCATCGGACGTCAATCGAAACCTCCACCATCGTCGCAATTGGGGCGTCGGCGGACACGCGTAGCGCAACCCATTTGAATCGGGACGAAAGTTTTCCCAGTGGCCGTGAAGCCGAACACGCTTACAAGTCTCGGGCGGGCCGAGGCGCCTCGGGCAAGCCGAGACGAAAACGAGCGCTGCCAGGCGCCCACGAATAACGCATCGCTGGTGTAGGCGCTGGCGTCGGCGCTGGCGTTCGCGCTGAAGGTGCTGGTGTAGGCGCTGATGTAGGCGCTGGCGTATGCGCTGGCGTAGGCGCTGGAGGCGCTGTAGGCGCTGGCGTTCACGCCGTCTGCGGCCACTTAGCGATACTGGTCGCCTGCGTCCTGCCACGATGCCGCGCTGTCCAGGGACTGCGTATTGGCCTCAGCGTCCTGGTCCTGCTGGCTGCTGCGCTGCTCCTTCTTCGCCTGCTTCGCCTGGAGCCCCGCCGCGTAGCCGATCTTGTAGATGTCGTCGACGTTCAAGCCATCGATCTCGCCCAACTTCATATTCGTCTTGAAGGCCTTCGACGCCACCCAGTCCTTGATGCTGGCGTCGCTCGCCGGCGTCGAAATTTCGATAATGCTCTGCTGCTGGCACCGCCCTTGGTTGTAGCCCTCGTCCTCCGTCGCTGGCTTGCCCACTGTGGGTGGCTCCGTCGCCTGCTGGTCCGCCGTCGCCTGCTGGCCCTCCGTGGGCCCGCCCGTGCTGCTCTGCTCGTTCTGTTGGAAATTGCAAGAAAGTGGATACGTGACGTGCATCACGAGCGCCGACCTGTCGTTGATGATCCAGTCGTCGCTGAGCGGGTAGTCCATGTCGCACAGCTCGGGAATCTGTGGCATAGCATCCCCTGGGCGGGGCATCTTCACCAACCAGAAGTCGACCTTGCCGCCCTCGCCAATGAAGCTGAGCGAGCGCTTAGCCTCCTTCTTCGTCTCCTCGACCGTCGGGAACTCGCCAGCGTACGAGCCCGTCGTCATCGTTCTCACGTAGAGCGGGAACCAGCTGCCCTGTTTGCCCCACTCGTGGGTGAAGATTGGCACCTTCATCATCTTCTGGTCCTCCTGCACAATCCAAGCCGCCATTGCGCTGGTGCTGCGCGCGGTGCTGCTGGTTCTCGTCGCGCGCGAACCTGCTGCTGGTCGCGCGAAAGGCTTGGGCCAGAACAGATGCGGGAGGACGGTGGACGGGGGCTCCACTGGGCTCGGCACTAGCCTACACCGCATTGCATAGCATAGCATCGCGACGACGACGCACTGCCCCGAAACTCATCAAAACTCATCGGAAACTCATCGCAGAATGCGCTCGCACTCGGACTCGCTCACACTCTGACCCGCTCACGTCCAGGCGCGCACTCGACGCCCTCAGGCCCGTTCAAACCCGCCAACGTCAGCACGCAGACTCATTCACGTTCAGATCCACTCTAAACTCAGAACTGCGACCTACCCGATGAATACTACTCCCCTCCCTCCCCCACCCTACTTAGTTAATTTCCCTGTTTACTTCCGAACTGTTTAGAGTGCTCTGCGCGCGCGCGAGATTAATATTTCGCGCGCGCGCAGCGGGCTCTAGCACCTTCACGACCTAGGATGGGAACCAGTGCGCGACGGCAGCGCCGATGAATGCCGATCACGCGCCACGCTATGCTATGCGACCTCACGATTTTAATGTTGCGCGGTGCCCGCAAGCGTGGGAGCACCCGCGGACTGCACTTCTCTGCAGAATTAAAGCCGTCGGGTTTCTGGCTGACGGATGGCATCCCAGATTACAACACTCACTGAACTGAACGTTTGGAAACATGATAGTTTTCAAAATGGAGCTCCCGTCTTAGCGCCGCGGACATTCCTACCGCCTTAGCGCCGCGGACATTTGTAGTTACATGCATGGACATGATCAAGATATATCTGTTAATCCAAGATATATCTGTTAATCCAAGATATATCTGTTAATACAATATATATCTGTTAATCCAAGATACATGCTATAATATATGATATGGTTTTGCATGTGTCGCCATATATGGATTTTTTTGCAGTTGCAACATATGTATTTAATTTATGTTGGCGTTGTGTCCATCATTGACAACATGATCATATCTGCATTTGTTTTGCAGTTGTCGCCATATCTGCATTTTTATTTTGCAGTTGTAAGGCGCACCTTTAATTCTTATAGTTTTAGAACCTCAGGGAATCGACCGATACCCCCCTCCCATGCCCCCCACCTGGCCACGGCATCCCCAGGCTCTGTTCCTGGGACCCCCGACCCCACGATTTCTTTCCCAAAATCGGCCGACACCCCCCTCCATGCCCCCCACCTGGCCACGGCATCCCCAGGCCTCTGGGCTCTGTTCTTGGGACCCCCGACCCCGCGATTTCTCGCCGTCCAAATCAACCGATACCCCCCTCCATGCCCCCCGCCTGGCCACGGCATCCCCAGGCCTCTGGGCTCTGTTCCTGGAGCCCCCGACCCCACGACTCGCACAAAAATCGACCGAATCCCCATCCTTGCCCCCCACCTGGCCACGCGCCCCCAGGCCTGCGGGCTCTGTCCCTGTGACCCCCGCCCCCGCGATTTCTCGCCCAAAATCGACCGATGCACCCCTCCATGCCCCCCACCTGGCCACGGCATCCCCAGGCCTCTGGGCTTTGTTCTTGGGACCCCCGACCCCACGGCTTCTCGCCCAAAATCGACCGATACCCCCTCCATGCCCCCCACCTGGCCACGGCATCCCCAGGCCTCTGGGCTCTGTTCTTGGGACCTCCGACCCACGATTTCTCGCCCAAAATCGACCGATACCCCCCTTTATGCTTCCCCCCTGGCCACGGCATCCCCGGGCCGCTGGGCCCTTTTCTTCGGATTCCCGACCCCGCGATTTCTCGCCCCAAATCACCCGATACCCACTTCCATGCCCCCCGCGTGGCCACGGAACCCAAGCCTCTGGGCTCTGTTCTTGGGACCCCCGACCCCGCGATTTCTCGCCGTCCAAATCAACCGATACTACCCTCCATGCCCCCCACCTGGCCACGGCATCCCCAGGCCTCTGTGCTCTGTTCTTGGGGCCCCCGACCCCCCGATTTCCCGCCCAAAGTCGACCGATGCCCCCCTCCATGCCCCCCGCCTGGCCACGGCATCCCCAAGCCTCTGGGCTCTGTTGTTGGGACCCCCGACCCCGTGATTTCTCACCCAAAATCAACCGATACCCGCCTCCATGCCCCCCACCTGGCCACGGCATCCCCAAGCCTCTGGGCTCTGTTCTCGGGATCCCCGACCCTGCGATTTCTCGCCCCAAATCGACCGATACCCCCCTCCATGCCCCCCACCTGGCCACGGCATCCCCAGGCCTCTGGGCTCTGTTCTTGGCCCCCACCTGGCCAAGGCATCCCCAGGCCTCTGGGCTCTGTTTTTGGGACCCCCGACCCCGCGATTTCTCGCCCCAAATCGACCGATATCCCCCTCCATGCCTCCCACCTGGCAACGGCATCCCCAGGCCTCTGGGACTTTATTTTTGAAACCCCCGACGCTGCGATTTCACGCCCCAAATCGACGGATACCCCCCTCCATGCCCCCCACCTGGCCACGGCATCCCCAGGCTTCTGGAACTCTTTTTTTGGCAGCCCCGACCCCACGATTACTATCAAAATCGACCGATACCCCCTCTCCATGCCCCCTACCTGGCCACGGCGCCCCCAAGCTTCTGGAACTCTGTTTTTGAAACCCCCCACCCCACGATTTCTCGCACAAAATCGACCGATACCCCCCTCCGCGCCCCCCACCTGGCCACGGCATCCCCAGGCTTCTCGAGCTCTGTTTTCGGGACCCCCGACCCCGCGATTTCTTGCCCCAAATCGACCGATACCCCCCTCCATGCCCCCCCCCCACCTGGTCACGGCATCCCCAGGCTTCTGGAATCTGTTTTTGGAACCCCCGACCCCGCGATTTCTCGCCCAAACTCGACCGATACCCCGCTCCATGCCCCCCACCTGGCCACGGCATCCCCAGGCTTCTCGAGCTCTGTTTTCGGGACCCCCGACCCAACGATTTCTCTCCCAGAATCGACCGATACCCACCTCCATGCCCCCCACCTGGCCACTGCATCCCCAGGCTTCTGGAACTCTGTTTTTGGACACCCGACCCCTCGATTTGTCGCCCAAAATCGACCGATACCGCCCTCCATGCCCCCCACCTGGCCACCGCATCCCCAAGCCTCTGGGCTCTGTCCTTGGGACCCCCGACCCCTCGATTTGTCGCCCAAAATCGACCGATGCCCCCCTCCGCGCCCCCCACCTGGCCACCGCGCCCCCAGGCCTCTGGGCTCTGTTCCTGGAGCCCCCGACCCCACGATTCCTCGCCCAAAATCAACGGATACCCCCCGCCATGCCCCCTACCTGGCCACGGCATCCCCAAGCCTCTGGGCTCTGTTGTTGGGGCCCCCAACCCCGTGATTTCTCGCCCAAAATCGACCGATACCACCCTCCATGCCCCCCGCCTGGCCGCGGCATCCCCAGGCCTCTGGGCTCTGTTCTGCAGACCCGCGACCCCGCAATTTCTCACCCAAAATCGACCGATACCCTCCTTTATGCCTCCCACCTGGCCACGGCATCCCCAGGCCTCTGGGTTCTGTTCTTGAGACCCCCGCCTCCACGATTTCTCGCCCCAAATTGACCGATACCCCCCTTTATGCCTCCCCCCTGGCCACGGCATCCCCGGGCCGCTGGGCCCTGTTCTTCGGATTCCCGACCTCAAGATTTCTCGCCCCAAATCACCCGATACCCCCCTCCATGCCCCCCACCTGGCCACGGCATCCCCAGGCCTCTGGGCTCTGTTCTTGGGACCCCCGACCCTGCGATTTCTCGCCCCAAATCGACCGATGCCCGCCTCCATGCCCCCCACCTGGCCACGGCATCCCCAGGCCTCTGGACTCTGTTCTTGGGACCCCCGACCCCGCGATTTCTCGCCCAAAATCGACCGATGCTTCCTCCGTGCCCCCCAGGGAATCTGTTCTTCCCCGATGCTGCCACCGCGCTCTGGCACCTCCACTCCACGAGAGCTCAGTCATTGGACCCCCCACAAGACAATGCGCCGACCCCAGAAGGCGCGTGAGATCAAATTGTCACCACGCCTCGACCCACACCCCCCACCACGCCCCGGCACCCACCCACCCCATGGAGCCTCTGTTTTTCTGCCCCCCCACCCTACCATTTCGCGCTCAAAACTGACCGGGACCCCCCACCATGCCTCGACCCACACCTCACAAAAGGCCCCGGCACCTGGCCACGGCATCCCCAGGCCTCTGGGCTCTGTTCTGCAGACCCGCGACCCCGCAATTTCTCACCCAAAATCGACCGATACCCTCCTTTATGCCTCCCACCTGGCCACGGCATCCCCAGGCCTCTGGGCTCTGTCCTTGAAGCCCTCGACCCCGCGATTTCTCGCCCAAAATCTGCCGATACATACCTCCATGCCCCCCACCTGGCCACGGCATCCCCAGGCCTCTGGGCTCTGTTCTTGGGAGGCCCGACCCCGCGATTTCTCGCACCAAATCGGCCGTTACCCCATCCATGCCCCCCACCTGGCCACGGCGTCCCCAGGCCTCGGGGCTCTGTTCTTGAAACCCCCGACCCCGCGATTTCTCGCCCAAAATCGACCGATGCCCCTCTCCATGCCCCCGACCTGGCCACGGCGTCCCCAGGCCTCTGGGCCCTGGTCTTGGGACCCCCGACCCCGCGATTGCTCTCCCAAAATCGACCGAAACCCGCCTCCATGCCCCCCGCCTGGCCACGGCGTCCCCGCTCTGTTCTTGGGACCCCCGACACCGCGATTTCACGCCCCAAATCGACCGATACCCCCCTCCATGCCCCCCGCCTGGCCACGGCACCCCCAAGCCTCTGGGCTCTGTTCTTGGGACCCCCGACCCGCGATTTCTCGCCCCAAATCAACCGATACCCCCCTCCATGCCCCCCACCTGGCCACGGCATCCCCAAGCCTCTGGGCTCTGTTCCTGGGACCCCGACCCCGCGATTGCTCTCCCAAAATCGACCGATACCCCCTCCATGCCCCCCGCCTGGCCACGGCGCCCCCACGCCTCTGGGCTCTGTTCTTGAGACCCGCGACCGCACAATTTCTCGCCCCAAATCGGCCGATACCCCCTCCATGCCCCCCACCTGGCCACGGCGTCCCCAGGCCTCTGGGCTCTGCTCCTGGGCCCCCCGACTCACGATTTCTCTCCCCAAATCGACCGATGCCCCCCTCCATGCCGCCCACCTGGCCACGACATCCCCAGGCCTCTGTGCTCTGTTCTTGGGACCCCCGACCCCGCGGTTTCTCGCCCAAAATCGACCGATACCCCCCGCCTGGCAACGGCATCCCCAAGCCTCTGGGCTCTATTCTTGGGGCACCCGACCCTGCGATTTCTCGCTCAAAATCGACCGATACCCCCCATCCATGCCCCCCACCTGGCCACGGCATCCCCAGGCCTCTGGGCCCTGTTCTTGGGACCCCCGACCACCCGATTCCTCGCCCAAAATCGACCGATACCCTCCTCCATGCCCCCCGCCTGGCCACGGGATCCCCATGCCTCTGGGCTCTGTTCTTGGGACCCCCGACCCCGCGATTTCTCGCCCAAAATCAACCGATACCCCCCTCCATGCCCCCCGCCTGGCCACGGCGCCCCCAGGCCTCTGGGCTCTGTTCTTGGGACCCCCGACCCGACGATTTCACGCTCCAAATCGACCGATACCCCCCTCCATGGGAGCGTGGAGGGGGGTATCGGTCGATTTTGGGCTCTGTTCTTGGGACCCCCGACCCCGCGATTTCTCAACCAAAATCGGCCGACACCCCCCTCCATGCCTCCACCTGGCCACGGCATCCCCAGGCCTCTGGGCTCTATTCTTGGGGCACCCGACCCTGCGATTTCTCGCCCAAAATCGACCGATACCCCCCTCCATGCCCCCCACCTGGCCACGGCATCCCCAGGCCTCTGTGCTCTAATCGTGAGACCGCCGACCCCACGATTTCTCTCACAAAAATCGACCGATACCCCCCCCCTTGCCCCCGACCTGGCCACGGCATCCCCAAGCCTCTGGGCTCTGTCCCTGGGACCCCCAACCCCGCGACTTCTCGCCCTAAATCAACCGATACCCTCCTCCATGCCCCCCCCCTGGCCACGGCATCCCCACGCCTCTGGGCTTTGTTGTTGGGACCCCCGACCCACGATTTCTCACCCGAAATCGACCGATACCCACCCTTATGCCTCCCACCTGGCCACGGCATCCCCGGGCCTCTGGGCCCTGTTCTTCGAGCCCCCGACCCAACGATTTCTCGCCCCAAATCGAACGATACCCACTTCCATGCCCCCCGCGTGGCCACGGCATCCCGAGGCCTCTGGGCCCTGTTCTTGGGACCCCCGATCCCGTGATTTCTCGCCCAAAATCAACCGATGCTACCTTCGATGCCCCCACCTGGCCATGGCATCCCTGGGCCTCTGTGCTCTGTTCTTGGGACATCCTGCCCCGGGATTTCTCGCCCAAAATCGACCGATACCCCCTCCATGCCCCCCGCCTGGCCACGGCGCCCCCACGCCTCTGGGCTCTGTTCTTGAGACCCGCGACCGCACAATTTCTCGCCCCAAAATCGACCGATACCCGCCTCCATGCCCCCCCCCTGGCCACGGCATTCCCAAGCCTCTGGGCTCTGTTCTCGGGACCCCCGACCCTGCGATTTCTCGCCCAAAATCGACCGATACCCCCCTCCATGCCGCCCACCTGGCCACTCTGTTCTTGGCCCCCACCTGGCTAAGGCATCCCCAGGCCTCTGGGCTCTGTTCTTGGCACCCTTGACCCCACGATTTCTCGCCCCAGATCGACCGATACCCCCCTCCATGCCTCCCACCTGGCAGCGGCATCCCCAAGCTTCTGGGACTTTGTTTCTGAAACCCCGACCCAACGATTTCTCGCCCAAAATCGACCGATACCCCCCTCCATGCCCCCCACTTGGCCACGGCATTCCCAAGCTTCTGGAACTCTGTTTTTGGCAGCCCCGCTCCACGATTTCTCGCCCAAAATCGACCGATACCCCCCTCCATGCCCCCCACCTGGCCACGGCATCCCCAAGCTTCTGGAACTCTGTTTTTGAAACCCCCGACGACCGCGACCGGTTTTGGCGGGACCAGTTTTGACCGGACCGCCTGCGTTTGCGGCCTGTCAGGGGGAAGGGCGTGCGAGAGAGAGAACCGCAGGGCGTCGGCCTTGCGGAGAAGCTCCTCGAGCTCCACGGCAGCGGCGGAAACGCCAGAGCGAAGCGCAGGTTCGCGCAGTCGGTGGCAAAGACTGTGGAGCGGGCGACCAGTGTGTCATCCTCAGGCCTTCGCACCAAAACGATCAAGGAGGAGGCCGCTCGGGGGCGGGGAAAGCGCGGGTGTGTCATGATTGCTTGCGCCGCCTCCCGGTAGTCTGAATACAGGATCCAACAGACTTCGAACTGATGGAGCCTGGTTTGTGTTGACCTGTGTCTGCGGCTGTGTTTGGAACTGTCTCGGATTTCTTTGGGGCCAACTTGGAACGCAGGGAATGCGTCAGTGCGAGGACGAAGGGGCTTCTTCATTTTTGGTCGGTTTCTTTGGCCCTTTTTGTGGACGTCTTGGTGCCTGCATGGGCCATCTTGGGGCCTCTTGGGCCGTCTTGGGGCTCCCTTTGGCGGTCTCGGAGCCGGTTTGAGAGTCTCTGAGGTTGTATTGAGGCTCTCTTGGGTGCCGCGTGGGCTGTCTTGGATGTCCATGCATGTTTTGGCTCCATGTTCGTTCATGTTGGGGTAATGCTGGCGTGCGGAGGTTTGAAGAGGGCTCCAAGATGACTCAAGATTCGAAGCTTCGATTTTGATTTCTTGTTTCCGAACAACATCCGATGAGGTACGGTCTCGTTTTGGGCATCTTGGGTCGCTGAAGAGGGGTCAAGATGCCTTGAGATGCATCAAGATAGCCGCAAGAATGTTGAAGGATGTCCGTCCGCTTCATTCGCTGCCATGTAGGCTGAAGACCAACTAGTGGACATGTTTCATGCATCCGGTTACGTGGGCGCCGGCACATCCGAACAATTCTTCACGCATCGCGTAGCCCCACCAGCTCATCTCAAAACAGCAACGCTCGCGCAACATACGAGCAGGCGTGTTTTTTCTTTTGATGATGATTGTGGCGGCGGTGTTCGCGATGATGATGATGATGGTGATGATGATGATGTTCACGATGATGATGACGGTGAGGAGGAGGCCGCAATAGGACAGGTGGTGAGGAGGATGAGGCTGTTTAGGAGGGCAAGGAGGAGGGCGAGTTGGAGGAGGCAGGAGGACTGGAGGGGGAAGGGCAGAGCAGGGAGGAGCAGGGAGGAGTAGGGACGCTGATGAGCATGGGCAGGAAGAGGACTGAGAGAGAGGACCGCGATGGAGAATGAGAACGGGAAAAAGTAATCGACCCAGGCGTGATGAACGGAGGATGGCCGGGTTGATGGAAGGATTCATGGAGTGAGGAGGGGTGCCCGGAGGGAAGCCTGAATGGCCGGAGAGGTCGGCGACGTGTCTCTGCTTTGCTAACGTTCTGCGCCAGAGGCTCCCGTCGACGCGGAGTCAGATGAGTAGAGGCGTAGGGGGGCGCGTGTGAATTCGGCGCGCGGTGGGCTCGTGAGCTCTCATGTCGTGCAGGTGTGTCGGCCATGCCTGGTGCAGCCGTGCCGTATCTGGAGTTGTATGCGCGAATGCATCTCGGCATGCGGGTAGTGATGTATACGTTGTTCACCGCTCTTATTGTCCCTGCCAGTATCAGATATATGGTTCTATGTGTGTACGTAGAATGAGATCAGTATGCATCCCAGTTGCAGCCGAAACACGTACAATTGTATGCATATGTGTATGCCAATGTTTGTGAGTACATGTTTGTGTATAAATGGCAGCGTATGCAACTTCACACGCTCAGGTTTGCTTGTCTCTGTCTCTCCTGTAATTATCTGTGGCTGAGTAGGTAACGGCATAACCGGTCAGAGGCGGCCAGCGGCGAGAAGTGCCGCTGGGGTCCGAGTCGGGCAGTGTTGCAACAGCAGAAGCGGCGAGAAGAGGGCGCTTGTGAATTCGGCGCGTGGTGGGCTCGTGAGCTCCCAACTCGTGCAATTGTCTCAACCATGTCTGGTGCAGCCTTGCCTTGTCCTTAGTTGTATGCAGGAATGCATCGCAGCATGCGTACAGACATGTGTACGTTGTTCATCGCTCTTGCTGTCCTTGCGAGTGTATACATATATGTGTCTTCGTGCATGCGTAGGATGAGCTCAATACGCATCCAAGCAGCAGCCGAGACATGTAAAAATGCATGCATGTGCGTGTGTATTCGTATGTGTATACCTGGCAGCATGTGCCATTATTCACGTACTGGTTTGTTTGTCTCTCTCTCTTTCTCCTGTAGTTGCTCGTGGCTGAGTAGGTAACGGCATAACAACCGGTCCGCGGCAGCCAGCGGCGAGAAGTGCCGCTTGGGCACGAATCGGGGTGCGTTGCAGCAGCAGCAGCAGCGGCGAGAAGCGCCGCTCAGGAAAGAAGCGGTGTCGGCTCGGAATGACTGCTTGCATCAGCAGTCACGCGCGTCTGCCGTCCGTTCTCCGTCGTATGTCGTCGAGAGGCGTCGTCGTCGTCGCTGTCGACGTCGCCGACGCCGCTGTCGTCGGCAAGTTGCGACCCAATGCATGCATCGGCGCCGAGGGCCAAGAGCACCACCAGCACGGCAACATAAGGGAAATCAACACCAGCAGCAGCCCTAGCACAAAGAGCAACAGCAGCGCCGACATCAGCAGTGACCGGCAAGGGGCTGATCCGAGGGTCGTCCGATTGTTCGGAAATGGAATGGCGGATGGCAGCTTGTTCCCTTTGTCGCCGTACCCCCGACTTGCCATCGACATGTTCGATCTGTCGGTTCAGTGACGGGCGGGGCTGCTCTGTCCCACGTTCCTTGGTTGGAGAACGTGGTGGCTTCTGCGTGCGCGAAGGATCACAAATCCTTGTCGCTTCGCTGTCCCCTTCCAACTCATCCAGAAGCGATGCCCATGAGAGTTGATGGGATGAGGGAGGAAGAGCGACGTATAGTGCCCCTCTGAATGTGTGTTGGGATGCGGGGGCAGCAGTTATCTTTTTCGAAGTAGGAGAAGGGGGAAGGAGTATGAAACGGATGAGTACGAGGAGGAGGAGGAGGAGCGAGGAGGAGGAGGATGAGGAGGAGGATCAGGAGGAGGAATAGAAGGAAGAAGAGGTGGGGGGGGATGAGGAGGAGGGCGGGCAGAAGGAAGAGGAATTTGACGAAGCACGTTCCCACCCAACTTCAGGCGAACCCTAGGTGGGTGGAGGAGGAGGAAGGGGAGGAGGAGGAGGATGAGGACAAGGAGGACGGAGGAAGAGGATTGCGGAGGGAGAGTGCGTAAGTCATCCCATACACACCGCCATTTATTCTCGTGTGCCGCCGCGCGCCCTTAGGCTCAAGCCTTGAGGGCTACAGCTGGGCCCCTCGTCGCGCGGCCTTCCCGGGAGGGCGCCGCGGCGGGGGCCGCGCGAAGGTCGCGCAATGAGAAGGCCAACCGGGAGCCACAATCCCAAAGGGTCGACGGGGAACCAGGAGGCCTCAACAAAAAGGTCCACTACGAAATCCCAACGAACATCCAATAGGCTTCATACCTACAACCTAGGCACAGTGGCGGGAAGGCCATTCGATAGAGAGGAGTCCGAGGTGCAACAGAGAATCATGAGTCCAGAGGGCGAGGCTCAGGCCTGGATGTCTCACCTGAACCCTTCCTGTCGTACTCGGAAAGGCGCCCGACAACAAGCGAATCAAACATACGTCGCTCAAATGGGGTCGGCGGCAGAGGCGGCAGCCTTTAGATATCTGGCCTGCTGCCGCCATTTTAGTAGATTCCCCCTTCGCCCATTTTCGCTCCTGCTGATGATTACTGCTGATGTTCTTCATCACAAGTGCGGAAGCTTTCTGTTGTCTATCCCCACGCACTTTGATCCATTGAGGACGGTCCCAGGGAAGATTGTGTTGGTTGTTCGCTTGTAATATAAGTCCATGCGCCTCAGGGGACCGCGGGATTATTGTTTGATTCCACGTCTGAGACAGGTAATCATGTGTGGCTTTATGATTGTATTTGATCCGACAGCTGCAGACAGGGCAATGCGCCCAGTGATAGCGGAAGCACAGGAACCTTCCATCGACTTCCCAAGGGATGGACAGAATCCCTTCCTGTATTTCGGGTGACAGCTGTGGTCGCCGATTCCAAGCCAGCAACAGAGTCTCGTCTGTGTGGATCCAAGCAATAATCGACTCATTGTCGAAAGTGACTTCGTACGAGGCCCATTCGCGATTGAAGTGTACCGACCAATGCATCTGGTCTGTTTGTCTCACGCGAGAGACGACTTTGTCAATGTCGGTGAATTTTGGCAACTCTCGGGGCACCAGGGTCCCGTCTGGGCAAACCCTATATGAGAAGCGAGTAAGCGCTCGGCCTGCGAAAGCAAGAACAAGCTCCCAAGACTCACGGTGATTGGGAAGCTGTTTCCCATAGGTGGATGGTGTCGTCTGCGTGCCAAGTCCCCACCGATGGCGGTTCTCCTGGCAGTGCCGCATTTCCCATGGGCAGAAAACTCCTCTCAGGGAGAGGCTATCCGCACCTCCGCTGGCTGAGCCATGGAGGGAGGCGAGTTAGATCAGGCATGGTTGGGCTCCTTTTCGTCGGAAGCAGCCTCAGCAACTCATAGTCTGCCTCGCGACCGAGCCCCGAGTCTCTAATCGGAAGACGGAATCTTCCATCCGTAGATTCCAAAAATGTCTGCAAGTCCGCGATATGGATAAAAGATCCATGACTCCTGACTTGGCCAGGGTCATATGGGACATACATCCTTTCAATAGAAGCAACGAATGTCGAATGTCCCTGGCATGCTCGATAGAAAATAGGTATGGCGGTATCGCTCCTCTCTCTCTCTCTCTCATATCGTGTCCACATTCCTTGAACGCAGTATCGTGCGATGGGCACTCCTTATATTGTGTCCACATTTCGTGAACACTGGTTCCAACAATCTTGTCACTATCTTGAGGAAGTATTCCTAAAATTTCCACTGTCTCTGGCGGCAACGCGGCTAAGCCGTGCGCAGCAAGAGCATATGATTGAAAAGTAAAACCATCATCTACGATCTTCTGCGCCAAGTCACCAAAATATACCCATCCACACGACGATCTTGCATAGTCGGGGCAATTCCTCGCAAGATACACAACGCGCTTGCCTATTTTCCCAGCAAGTAAGTCCGTTCGGCAGCTCCGGGTACTCCACGTGTCCGCACTGCCCAAAGCAGCCGGGTTATCGCTGTGGTCGGTCCCAACTACCAGCGGCCCGATAAAGGTCTCCGGAGTAAATCCTTCTGGGACATCATCGGAATCAAATTCAGCTCTGAGAAAATCTCTTGCCTGCTCAAACGTGCCTTCAGCTTGGCTGGGGCTGCTCTGTAATGCAAAAATCGGGTCTTCCGCAAATTCAGCAATGTACCGAAGTGCGTTCCCTGTCTGATTGCGGATGGCTTCGACGTGCGGCGGAACGGGACCAGTCATATGAGCGTCGCGGACCATCTGTTTCATCGATGCAGGTGTATTCCGACGGATTAGTATGCGTTCCTCTGTCGTAAGGCACAGCTGTCTGCCCTTGAATGAGACAGCGTGCCCCGCAGTGATGTCTTGATCCTCATCGCGAGGATCTATGGACAGGGGCTCGCCCTGTCTCTTTTCGGGAGCAGGCGGCAAGCTCATTCTGCAGAACATATTTTCAGATGCTGGACCACGAGGGTAGGTTTCGTCTTCCACAGAAGCAATGAGCGCGGGATCCTTTTCGTAAGGAAAAGTAGTACTTTCCTCGGGTTCAGCGCCTGCCCCCGAGACCCCCGGGTTGCCTGAGGCACCCGGGCGCATAGCTGAAGCCTTCGGAGCATATGTTGTCCCCTCCTCCGGTGGATCCACCGTAGGAGATGGAATCACCGTGGGAGACGACTGTTCTTGGCGTGCGCCCAGCTGATCATCGCGCTCCTCTCTGGTTGGACCAGGCGGGGGAGTCGGAAGGCTAGCCGCCCCGGCTGAGCCGGACGGAGGTGGCGGAAGAGTAGGTATTCTAGCCACGCTCGCTCCCGAACCACCTGCCTCTCCACGATCAGACCTTTGGGGTCTCTCCTGCACCATCGGGGCACGGACAAAAGTCGGTTCCGCTTTAAGGATCTGATCGACAACAACGTCTGCAAATCTAGTCCAAACAATGGAATAGGTATGTGGCTCATGTTCGTTATCCCGTTCATATCTCAAATAGACAAATTTCGCGGCCTCAATGAATGAGACAGCTTCTCTTCTGTATCTCATGGAATCGGCAGTCTCCGGCTGCCCAGCTTCCTGCGCTCTTGATATGAGGTCACGCCATCTGTAAAATAACTGTTTTTCATGTTTCAATACTCTGCGTGCTCTGAAGCGCGAGAAGTGCATGCTCGAAATTTGTTTTAAGGCTTGGAAGACCATAGTCATGTCGTCGGCTCCGACTAACATCGGCGAATCCTCAGATGAATCATCCCCATCCGACTGAGTCGGGGGGATTGCGCCTGGGATGTCCAAATGTATTTTCATCTCCGTCTCGGGCAGGAGCCATCGCCTCGGCGGCGGTAGCTCTTGCCTCGGCAATCAGCGCGCTCTCAACGAAGTTCTGCGGTTCTCCGGGTTGATCTCTTGCAGCACTGCCTTCGGCATGCTGAGAGTCCCCCCATCGCCTGGTCGTCCTGGGTGCTGATTTGCATTGGGGCGCAGCATTCTGATGGCTCTGATGGATGGGCGGAGTATTGGGAACAGTTATCCCGACAAATTCGGTCAAAGCGGGGGGAGGTTCACGCATACTTGGCCTCCGCGGTTGGCTGCCAGCCGCGTCCTTGCCTCCCGGCTTTGCCGGTGGCTGCATCGGCGGGGATGACGCAAAGTCTCCTTCAACTCGATGCATCTTCGCTGGCGGAGGACCCACCATCTGTGATCCTGGTCTGGCTTGCAGCGGAGGCGGAGCCTTCTTGGGCATAATCTCCTTTGCCTCCGGAACGCCGCCCTGCGATGCCATGTTCGGCTTTTTTTGGCCGGCGGCGGCGTTGGTGCCTGAATCACCGGTGGAGCCCTTTTGGAAACGATCTCTCGCGGTCCTCCAACAGACGATCCCTCCTTAGGAGGACGAGGGGCCTTAAGAGTAGAGGACCATGTCGCGGCCCCGGGGGGCGGCGCCTTATAGGGCCTATCTCTGTTCGCAGGAGTTTGTCCCAGGTTCGGGAAATCCCTGTTCTCGATCGAAAATTGGGTGCCGGACGGCTTAGCCGCCGGCTCCAGCTGTTTCGCTTCCGCGGCCTTCTTTGTCTTCTCTTCTTCGTGTCTATTTTGTTCGACCAGTCCCATGGGCTCCTCCGTGGCATCGCCCCTGTGTATCGCAGGAATCTTGGTTAATATGACTCCCTTCTCTTGGAGCCAAGGCCATATGTCGTCAAAATTATTGTTATAAACGTATGGGCTTTTGTCTCTTTGCCAGTCAAACGGCTTCAAACTTGGAACCCATGCCGCCTGCGCCTCCCGGACTTTGTCCGTGGCCGTCGTCCGTCCGAGCTTCATCTCGGTACCTCTCGACCTCAAAGTCCTGCTCCAGATTCCAACTCATCTTTTTGGCAACATGTAGCAAGTGTGCCCACGCATCTGCAACGAACAGTGCTGCTGGGGTCCAATGGTATAGTCGCAGCTCAAGCAACACATCGGTCATCGGGTCGCTCACATACTGCATCGGCGATCCTTTGATGGCCGTCGGTCTTTTGGTATAGAAAACAATCTCAGCCGTTACCCAAATACCGTCTCCAAAGGTCTCCTCAGCCACAGAATATGTGGTGCGAGCATTGGGGTTATCAGTGCATGGGAAAGAATATACCCCAACCGCATGCGCCTTAACACTCCCTCCGTATTTAGGATCCGAGGGGAGCATCTGATGACCCTCCAGTATTGCATGAAGAGCAGTCACAGACGTGCCGTGTGACTGCTTCGTCCATCCTGCGGGTGAGCCTGAGACTTCCGTAATCTTTTCGTCTGTCACGAAGAAGGACAATGAAAGCTCGACGCAGTGAGCTCTGCCCACCTTATGAGTCTTCGCCGTCAATTTGGCCCAGTCCAAGCGGTCAGCCACAGTGGCTGCCGGGCTTGCAATTGACCTGTCAGCTTTGATCCTAAAGAAACGTGCCCAATTCGGAACAATGCAGCTCGGTGTCGCTGGCGGGATGTTAGTCGACTTCTGCAGCAACTGGAAAGCAAGCCACGCTTCGCTGTTGGTTTCTTTCTGAACCATTTTCTGTTCCTTGCTTCTAGCGGGATTCATCCCTCGCGCGACTTCTGCAACGCGGCTTTCCTCTCCCGGGCAGGCGTTCCCCGGCGGCATGCCACGATGGAGATTTCCGCTAGCAACCGTGAATGGACAAAGAAAATCAGGATGAGTGATCTCTGACCCCGAAGAGCTTCGAAATGGTAGTTTCCTCGTCTGCTGGCGCGGAGGACAACGTGGCCAGAAGGGCTCCTCTACTCCAGGATTACCTTCTTTGGGCCGCTTCGGGAACTTGCATTTGCCGCTGAGCTTGGTTTCGTGTCCCTCCGGGCACTTATTACGGATGAACTTTTCTGCCGATTCGCCGGGCGTCTCTATCTCCTTGACACCAGATGGCGGCGCCAAAGGGGGAGCGCGAGGCGACTGAGCCGTCCGCGCGCTGGAACCAGAGGCCGTCGCGGCTGAGCCGCCGGGCCCGAAATTTCCGGCCGAAACAGCAGCATTAGCTGTTGGGGCGGCTGGTACAGGGACAGCTATGTTACCCGACGTCGCTCCACTCACCGAGATGGCTAAGCCACTCGGTGCAGCCGCTGGGGCTGCCTTGTTCAGCTCGTTGAGTGCAGCACGCATTGGCTCATCATTTTGCACGCCTTCATTCTCCGATCTTTGGCTCTTTCCCTTCGGAGGCATTCCAAGACAGAAAGTTTCTCCGCGCGGCAGAAAGTAGGCGTCGTCCATCCATGGGGAAAATCAGTATATGCGTCTCCCTTCTTGAGAAAGCTCACAAAAGCCTCTGAGTAAAATGAATGTATCGCACCACCTCCAGATCCGTTTGAAACGGCTGGGAACTCGTTGTCAACCAATGGTTCCCGAAACGGGCGGGCATCAAATACTGACGTGGGTATATTGCCCGCAGCAGGGGCCCAGCCCTGCCAATGCATGACTAGGTCTTTGATCTCCGCCTCCTGCCTGGCATGCCCGTCTTCTCTCGTCGCGCACGTTATATGGCCGTCCCGGACAGCTGAGCCGCTGGAAGGTTGGCAAAAATAATACGGCTAGTTTGGCCGCTATAATCATGTAGTCTGCACACAACTGACCAGCATTCACCCGTTCAATACGCCCTCCATTGTTCAGTTTGTAGTCCGGGTGGCTGGCGTCGTAATGAAAAGTGTCTCCTGGGCGGTGTCTAAGTTGCCGGCAAAGGCTCACTCCGTCAACAATCATTATTCTAGGAAACATCCCTAGTGCTTTGTAGTGTTCGATCCGACGGTTCATTCTCGCTCGGACCAAGGTGGCAACGTCGTCCCACATCGGGTCAACGCCAGCATCGTCGCTCCGCCAGCACTTGTGGTCCCCACCAACAAACATTATGTCAATCGCCCCCTCAGGTGAACGACGCATCGCGTCATCAATCAGCTCAACAGCATCTTTATCATGAACCTAGGGCTCCCTGCAAATGCAAGCGGGTTCTCCTGTCTTTTCGGCCCACTCCCAACTCCGTTTAACTGGGACGAGTTATCAACCGTGTCATTGAAGTTCCAGAAGGTAAAACGGATCGGAGTGTGGGTCTCTGTTTCGTAGTACCCGTTCTGGTCCCACCGAAACATTGAAGAGGCATTTCGAATGTTCGTAATCTGCGCTCCACTCATGGCTTCCTGTATGCTTCCAAACACCGATTCACGCAGGTTATATTCGGGAAGTATGTTTTTTGCAGCATTTTCCTGGGACCATCCTTGAATACAATTGTAGAATCTGAAACAATGTGCACAGAACAGGACCAAGAAGTCTTCGACACAGTCCTCATTAAGCTTAGTGAGCGAAAGAAGTCCGTCACGGGTTCCCCCGTGTTCGACATGGCGGCGAGGTCTTCTCCAATAAACGGGATCCATGAGTGTCCGTTAACTTTGGCGATCTGAGAAATGGCCTGACACTTCTTAGTGAAGGTCAACTTGGTCGACCAGTCTCTCATTTTCGGATCCGTGACCCCAATGTAGAGGTCTAAAATCTAGCCCAGTTTCTCCTGCCAGTCGTTCCTGGGGTGTTTGAGGTCCCCCGCAAAAATCCCTTTCGTCCGTGGATGCTCTAGGACGCACCAGGGGCCTCGCCCGATGTATGGCTGATCGTCAGACTCAGCTTCTGCTACAGCTGATCCTGAGTCGGGCGGCCCCCCCACTCCAGATTCTCCTGAGGAGGGGTGGGCGGGCGGATTATTTCCCGAGGAGGATCCGCCGGATGCTGGCGGAGCTCCACCTCCACCGGCTGAGCCGTGGGGCGAGCCGCCACCAGTTCCCCCGCCGGCTGCCCCGGGAGGGTTATTATTGCCAGATGTTTGGCCGGCGGATGATTCGCCGGCCGCCTGTCGTCCGGCTCCAGAGTTGCTCAATGAGGGCTGGCTGCCGCGCGAGACTGCTGGTTGGCTGACCGAAACGACTGAGTCGTTTGGTGCTTCTGCAGCCGTTCGCGGCTTCTTCTGCGGCGATTGCTCATCGGCCCCCGGATCGAGACCATCCTTAGCGAACCATTCGTCGAGGTTCTGCGGTCTTTTCCACAGGCGTTGCCTTTTCCGCCAGCGGGCCGCCTGCTGAGGGGAAGTCTCGAGATATGCCGTTCTCGCAGTGGCAGCAAGGGCCTCTTCAACAACATGTACAGGTACATGATATAAGCCTTTGACCACTGGAAGGGCGAACATTGTCCCCCAGCTATCCCCGGTGGCTAAGCCACGGGGAGGCTTTCGGGGAGAAGGGGCCCAAATGTCAACCCAGACTTGCGGGGGGGCCTCAGTCCGATGGTCTATTACTGGGACGCTCATATAGTTTCCAAACATAGTCTCACACCAATGCGCCGGGCCGACAGTAGGACCTATGACCTCACCTGGCTCAAACGTTCGAACTGTGCAACAGTATCCTCCAGGCGGGTTCATGTATGCCCTACTGACCAACTTCGTCTTTTCGTCAGGATACGTCTGGAAGAACGTACCAATCGGGATTTTGCCCAGGTCAGGAGGGGCGCAATCAAAACGGCATGTTGCCTTCCGTTCGAACATCGCCCAGTGTACCGTCCACGGATCTTGCGAAAGCTGGGAACACAAACGCTGAAATATCGTTTGTGACGTCGCGTCCAGGTCTGCCTCCACTGCGGTCACGACTTCGTCGCTCCGCATATAAAGTATGTCATGCTTCCACATTGTGCAACGCCAACCCAATTCTTTCGCGGGTACGAATTTGGTCTCCCCGGTAGGCACCAGTCGGGACCACTCCCTCAACTTGTCGGGGTAGCATCGAAAAATCGGTTTGTTCTTCCAGGAGTCGATATCCCCTGTATTGGAGTTGGCTGCTTTCTTCGTGAGCTGACCATCTTGGAAGGATACCTCTGCTGCCCCTTTGCGAGCAGTTATCTCCTCACCACGAATCTCAATGCCAGCTTCCATCTCGACGTCCGTCTCGGATGCGATGTCATTCGGGCTGAATCCATCTTCCCTTGTCCCACCTGGCTGAGCCGGGGGGCAAGCCTCCCCTCTCGGCTGAGCCGATGGGGTGGCCTTTCGAATTGTGTCGGGAGGACCATCGTCATTGATTTCTCTCCCTTGTTCTTCCTCCCCGACCGAGTCGGAGACGAAGTCATCTACGATGTCATCTGAGCAGATCGAGACGACATCCTCCCCCGGGGGCTTAGCCGCTGAGTCTCTCAACGGTCGGCGCATGGGTTCGGTCGATGCTCTCTCAAACGCGCGGGGGGCGCGGCAGGCAAGACTCGAGCAGTCGCCGCAAGGCAATAGCTCGATCCCAGGGGGGGGCCGGCCGCGGGGCAGCCCGCGCAAGCTCTAGAGATGAAACGGCAGCGGCACAAACATGATTAGAGGAGGAGATAGGACGACGACGAGACGACAAAAATCTCTCTGCAGCATGAGCGATAACAAACTGGACTTGCTTAGCAAAAGCATATGTGTAATCTTCTGCGCTCTTGCACTCTCGTCCTCTAGCCTCGACGTGCTCATGTGTGCCATCGCATCTGCGCTCCAGCCCCTCCGCAACGACAGAGGAGGTAGTAGCTATCGTCCAGGACTTGTTTCATGAAATTGCCCTTGCTATCCTTTAGCCCGCGCGCGCATCCGTGCAGCGCCGTCTAAACAAACTCTAGCTCTCTCATAAAACGTTTTACCTGAATGTCCCTCCAATAATTGCACTGGGTCGGCCATTCAATACAAACGATGCCCCCCGCTTTGCGCGCAGAGCGGGCAATCTCCCGGAAATTCCAAAACGGGTATCTGAAATCAGTCCTAATACCACGAAGCCTACGCATCGCTCTATGATTTCCAGTACGGAAATAGCGCGCTTCATTCACATATTGCCAGGGAGAGCCTCCCGTGCAAGGCATAGAACCCCACAACGTGATATGTTTTCCCTTGAGCGTATTAATATCGTTCAGTGCCATTCTAAGTCCCTCATCCGTCCTCATGTCTTCCTTCTCGGTGTATCGAATCACCTTGCATGAGTTGTCGACGAAATTCTTTGGGTCTCCTATCCTGCTTTCAGGGCCGCAACAGTATTCTAACAAAAGCCTTTCCCCAGTCCACTGAGTGGCCGGGGCGCAATCTTCTCGGATCCAGAACTCTGTGTATCCAGTCCATCTACTCGGGCAATAGTCACTGTCGCTGGAATCGCCATTCGAGTCATGTTCAACTGGATGATGAGATTTACTCTCTTTATCTCGCCAATTATCGATACGGTCAACAGTCAGACCTTGTTGGATATTGATAGCATAGGCGCGGCGCCTATCATCTAATTTTTCCGGGTCAACGGGACAATCACCGATTGCAGGCATGAGCGCAACAAGTCTCGGAACAGAATGCCATCGTTTCAAACTCTGTCCTTGTTGTATCCATGTGTCCTTTTTATCTAGATAACTGGCAGCGGCAGCAGGCGGAACATGAGTGAGAAAACGATTGTTAGTGGGAATGTCTTCCATATTTTTCGGAACGTCGGAGTATCTGACTCGTTTTCACGATCCGTCATGTCAAACATTGTTTTCATTTCACGATCAGAGCATTTGTTGGTTATATGTTCCATCGCTCTCGTTTTCTCGGAGCTTCTGCTGTAACCTTCTTCGGTCACGGAAGGAGTAGTATTCCCTGCATCTTCGGCTAAGCCGGATGCGCGCGCAAACGCAGCTGTTCTGGGAACATCAGCCTCCACGGTTTTGCCAGGGGCGGCCACAACGGGCTTACCCTTGTTGGGGCGCTTTTTCTTTTTGCTCATCTTTCTGCTAGGTTAACAACTCCTCTCCGCAATGCCGAACTGGGGCCAATCGGGGCTTCAGAATCCCCCCGGGTTTCAGGGGAAGTCCGTCTGACAACGTCGAGTCAAGATCATCTTGGCACCGCTTAGCGGCCCAGAATTTAGGCGTAACAATGTTGACAATATGCAAAACTTTTACCCGAGCCAAAGGGTCAATACATCTTTTGGTTCCAATATCGGCAGCCTCGTTTTGAGTTCTTTCATATTGGAGCTCAACAAGGCCACGAGAAAATTGTTCGGACACAGCTGCAACATCAATTCTATGCTTCTCGGGAGATGCATTAGCTTCACTGACCCACCTGCCTTGATGACTTTACAAACCGCTTGATTATCTTCCAAAAATAGACATCGCACTGTTCTGTCAAGCAATTTCCCAAAGTGGTAGTGCCGCGAGCAGCTCCTTGCGTAACGCAAGGTCAGCCGCGACAATCTCATCCTCAAGTGTACTGTGGGAAACACACGCTTGTCGTTGCGATCCCATGGACTGTCCAGCTCTAGTATATGGGCCCCAAATGGTTTGATAACTGGCACTCGTGCTCCGATGCGTGCGAATGTCACTTGCCAAGTCTGCATCATAATATTGCTTTAGCAGAACATCCTCCTTTTTGTCGCCTACCCGCGAAGTCACGCGGCAATGGGAGGTACACTTGATATAACATATGAGGCGGGATAGATCCATGTCTTGTTGTTCTGTCCATTTTGTAATGCAGCTGGCGGTTTGGCATGCAGCACGGAGCAGGTCGTATCTTGCCATTCTCGCACCGTAAAGTATCTTCATCAAAACTTTTGCGGCAATGGGTTGAAGCACACCCGACTGAGTCGGTGGCCCAGGGTCATCAGGGCTTGCTGCTGCGGCATCAAGGCCAATAACTTCTATTTTCCGCTCAGGGGGCCGGAATCGACATTGCTTCGCAAAGCTGACGCTATTGCCTCCTCAGCTGGGGAGTATATCTCGCCTCTTGGGCCGCCCTGGCCGCCTTCGAGATCAGTAAGTTCAGGGCCAAACGGGGCGCCCGCGGCCGGATAAGTAGCTGGGTCGGTGTCCGTTAGTTGAGCATATAATGTAACACAAGATTCAAAGAACTCTGTCATGCCATATTCTATGACTTTTACTATTTTCGGCTCTCTCGGCTGATATGGCTCGGACGGTTGAGCCGCCGAGTCACCCCCCGTTTCCTCCTCGCTACTCTCGTCTGTGACGGAGGCGTTTTTTCTTAACCTTGGGAGGAGGCGGGTCTAAGATTGCAGGTAACTCTCCCTGCCATTCAACCGTTCGTGTTGACAATCTGTGTTCGCATCCCAAGTATCTTCCAACGGCAGTTGGAGGGTCTATCTCTATTCCCTTGGGACAGTTATCAGAGGGTTATTGCAGTAACTTCCAGCCCTCAGCGAGCTTGTCGGCAGGCCCCGACAACTTAAAATCATCAACATAGACAATCAGAAAGATTTGTAACTCTTTATGGAAATAACAGCTGCGCCATGGACTACACTTCACAAAGCCTTTTGCCGTAACGTGTCCTTCACAATGCTGCTCCCAAGATCCACCTGAATCAGGGTGCCCGTGCAATGAGATATACAGCGGGCATACAGGATCACGCATGTGCGACCACTCCTTGGGCCATTCGTCTCGAGGCAAGAAAACCATGTGGGGGGGGGGAAAGGCCCTAGCTTCGACTGGGTGTAGGCTTGGCGGGCGTCCGCTTGCTCGATGCTTTGACCTTCGAATAGCCCGTAGGTGTCGGCTGCTTTGCTAGCCTTCATCGTAGCGGGGCTGCTGGAAAGTTTCTGGAATAATGCCACATCCTTGTTTTGATCTCTAACACTCGAACCATCGAAAACTACCCGACCTTTATACTTGCGGTCTTTGTGTCCCAACGGCAACCCCGAGTTCTTTTCAACGAGGATCACAAATAGCCGGCCAAAGTGAGTCGTCTTTCCCTTGAGTTCGGCAGCTACATCGGAGTATTCTCTGACACCATCCTCTATCCATGTGCCTATACCCCGCAGCCTATCTCATTCTTTTCTCAAGGCAGCTTGGGCATCTTTATTCGCCTTGGCCTCGTCTTTTGAGACAGATCTGGCGACAGCGGCATCTATGTGGGCGCGTTGCCAATCATTGGGAAGTTGGAAGGGTTCATCGACGATTGAAATAAGGTCAGTAAAAGGATTGTAGAAGTGTTGCAAATCAAACCTTTCCTTTTCACGATGACTGAGATCTGCCTCCGAGTTATGCTGTAGTGGCATCCGAGGCACGCTTCGCCGCGACGCGGCGGCCGCCGGACTCGAGGTCTGGCTTGCCTCACGATGGTCCTCAGGCTCGTAATCGTCATCATCGGACAAAGGATCCCTGCCGGCTGAGCCGGAGGGAAGCCCATCTCGTGCAATAGTGCCTCCGTACCATGTCTGCTTCCACCAGACATCCTCATCATCCGAACGATGTCCTGCATAATCATATTCCTCTGAGGATTCATCAGTCGCAGGTGCGGCTTGGCCGCCCTGGGTGTGTCGCGACGCCGCCCCGCATCCGCTGCCAGCGGTGCAGCACAGGCTGATTTTCTTCAAACGACGCAGCCGCTCAGCCACCTTGGGCGCTGTCAGCCTCGCCTCAGGAAGGGCCGCAAGTGGCTGAGCCTCTGCGGGTTCGGGCGGAGTCGGTGGATCGTCCACGCCCAGGCCAATGTCACGCAGAAGGCCGAGGCACGGGCCAGGATCTTCTATACCGAACGATCCTCTCTTTTCCGCCTTGTATTGTTCCACGGCCTGTCGGCGCTGTGCTTGATTCATGTTCAACCATCGTCCCGGATGTATCCCAGGATTGGTGGATTCAGGCAGCTTTTTCAGCCGTTGAGCACTGTGCTTCGGGTCTGGGTCTGTGACCCACACTCGAGTTATAGGCACGGAATCGGGATCATAATAAAGAACAACTCGAATGCTACATGTCTTTCGACGACCTGTCAATGGAAGTTTCTGTGTCAACTCCTCTTCTGTAAGTCCAACAACGATTCGTCTGTCCTCGAAGTATTCCATCGTGTCCAGGTTTTGAGTGGTTCGAGCGAGAAGTTGCCCTTTTCCGGAAACCTTCTCGCGCAGCTTAGCCGCTGAGAAGTTGGACTGTCTGTCCAAACGATATTCGAGTTGTGCGAGTCCCAGTTTTTGATTCTTGTCTGCTGGATGGGAATCGCGCCGAGGGACCCTACCGTCAACTACCATAGGCTCGTCATCCACACACAAACCCACTGGGCCGTCGTCTTCTAGATCGGCTTCTGAGTCGAAGTGAGGAGCGTCCTCGCCCCCTTGAGATGGCGGTGGCATAACAATAGCAGGATCATCGGCATTAAACATGTTGTCCAGTCTTATCCCTGTGGCTGGTTGAGGTCCGTCTGGGACGGCCGCAGCTTCTCCTGTTTCTGTAGGAATTGTGACGGATCGTACCTCTGTCGCCGCATTATCGTACGCTTTTCGCAGAGGGAATTGAGGAGACTGGTCATCAGCTGTACCATCTAAGATGTTGCTGTACACCTGGTCAGACTTCTCAATGCTGGGTCGTTTTCCCTCTGGGGTGCGCCCTGTTTCCATGTTCAGACCGTCCAATTGTCTCAGAAGGACAACATAGCTGTCTGGTCCAACCAGCCCCCCCGCTTTGTGCACGTACCCCAAGTATACCCCTGGAATCATCGTTGCGCCAGTCTTGGCGGTCCGAAATCTGGACTCAGGTGGAGGCGCATAGCGCATGAGGGACCCAAAGGGGAGGAGCGGAGCATCGAATCTACACCCAAAGCGTCGTTCCCAACTTGACGGTCCCTCTGCTGGGGTCCGAGTACTGTAGCACAAACAGAAATAACGGACCGCGTAGGTCCAAAACGGTGGCGGAAGACCAGCCTGCATGAGTAAGGCTCTGGCCCCCCATCTGCACCGCGCCATTTGCACGCTCTGCAACAGCGTTATGTTTCTTGTTTCCTGAGATGGTAGGAGCATGGGCAATATTGAGCTCGTAACATGCCCTCGCAAGCTCTCTTGCACCATCTGTATAACAATATTCTAACTTCTCCTCCGGGGCTTTCAGGTTTACAAAAAATGCAAACGTGAGCCGCATCCTTGTCGTGCACACCCTGAGCGGCAAGAAAATCCGTAGCTCGGTCGCGAAAAGTCACACACGCGGTCTCATCGTGGAGCCCACGCGATAGTTCATCCATCGCGAACCAATGATCCATCGTCGTCAGGTGTCCGAACGAAGTGGGGTTAGCGTATGGGCGGGGAACCTTTAGCCATTTGTTTTGCGCTTTGCGCTGTTGCTTTCTAATGGCTTTGGCCCAATTGCATACTGAACAAGATGGGTTCTTAGGAGTGTGAGTTAGAAGGTGCGGCAGGGGGGCTGCGGCCTTCTTCAGCCGCTCGGCAAGGGTATCCGGCACCTCAACCTCCGCAGCGTCTGGGTCTAAATCTGGCGGTGCGTCGACGTCGACTAAGTCGACACCGTCAGCGTCTCCAGCTTCACCCTCCTCGGGTCCTGGGGCCGCGTTGCACGCATTTGAGTCCAGGCCTCGGTGTATGTCTTTTCTTTTTTTTGTTTGGCCACGGCGGCCTGACCTGTTTGACAAAGCGGCTGCCTGGGCAGCCACCTCTGAACCTAACGCCAGAAGAGGGACCAGCAAGCGATCACGGACTCATTTCCCCAGGAGGGAGGATGTTCCTTGGCCACGCGCCAGTCCCCCAGGCATTAGTCTGACCCCGACTCCGAGCCCTCAGGGCGGTTCGGAATCAGAGGAGCACCGTCCTCCTCGCTACGCAGCAAGTCGGACACATCCCTCATCTCCGCACGGGGGTCAGACACATCGGAGGTGCCTTGCACGGGAGCCTCTGTCGTTGCACCAGGCTCCCTGACCTCCAACAAAACTCGGGCTTCGGCTTCCTCAGCCTCGAACAGAACATCAAAAACTTCATCTCCAGGTGCAGGTCTCTGCACTCCCAGAGCTTCTTGTTGACCTTCCCGCCCACCACTCCCACAGTCCACCCGCACCCCCGTTTCTCTCTCAGCAATCCTAGCCCTCAGAGGGGCCAAACAAGCCAAGTGAGACGAGCACGGAGGTATGAGATGCACCCGCGAAGCGGTCGCAAAGGCACGCACAGCCGCTCCTGACGCAGGACGTTCAGGAGCCGCACAAGAAACTGGCACATAACGCTGAGGATGAAGGCCACGCTTGAGCCTACTCAGCACACTGGCACCAGCACTGTGTTCCCTAGGATCACACTTCCCTGCCAGATTACGAACTTTTTCTTGCGAGTAGCTACCACATAGCATACAGAACACTAGGGGCAGCTTCTCATCACCTACTTGCGTACTAGCTAACTTGTGGCCGTGGGCGGGGGCCTCAGAGAGCAACTTGGTGAGGCTCCTCGAGAGTCCCTCACGCCCCACCTCTGGCCTATCTTGGAGGTGTCCCCCATAAAAACTTAAACACTTGGCACACCTGTGACCCCACAACCAGGGCTCCCAGTCGTGCCAGCTCGTGGCGCACGCAATGACCTTGCGCTGGCGCTCACGTCGAGGTGGGCGCTGGTGGTGCACCCTCGGAAAACACGGCCAAACATTCGCCACAAGGCGGGCAACCGTTTCGAGACTCTCGATCGAGTCGGCAGGCGCGGGTCTGGGATGCAGGTCAAGAGCTCATTTCGCTTCCCGATCCGCTCGCCAATTGGCCTGGCCAACCCACCGCTCTGGTGGGGGCAGCTGCTCGATGCCCTCTAACTTCCTATGCGCAGGGGTGTGAACAGCTGGGGCATACTCTTGATTCCTCATGTGGAGCAGGGCCCCCCTTCTCAACCCTCCATAACGTTGCTTGGCCGACACTTGACATGACGGTTCCATGCTATGCAGTTTGACGGCATTCATACAGTCGCTGTATAACGTCGGCCCATGATTTGGTACATATATTGGTAACAAGGCGAGTTGGAGTTGTTCTGCCGCTTGACTAGTTTGGGGTAGACTCGGCCACACCGCTCCTTTTGCTACATACCGCTGCACACCCTCCGCGTCAAAGAACACCCACGAGTACGCCGCCCTCGAGAGCTCTCTGATGGTGTGACGAGCGCAAGACCCATCTCCAGCTTGGAAGAAGGAAGACCCATCAAACTGACCCCACTCCACTTTTTGTCCACTCATATCGAAAAGCTCTGGCTCGTGCACATCCGAGAGGTTCGGCCACTCGGCCGCTGGGTGCTGAAACTTGAGGGCCTCGAAAAACTGCGCGTCCCCGCTCTGGGCGCGCTCGAGAAAGGTCGTGGAGACATCAGCGGCCTGCCGTGCCGCGACGACCTCCGCGTGCTGGCATCTGAAGATCCTGTGGCCCACTGAATCGGGCTCTTGACATAAGGGGCAGAGGCCTGGAGTGATGTACCCTGACCGTAAAGCCCTGTCTTCGGTCCAGAGCCCCTCACAAAAACACGCCATCACTAAGTATTTACCCTTGGCATTGAGCCCGATACCTTTGACCCCCGACTTGGTAATGCGTCGGATTGGTTCCACACACACTCTGGTCCCAGGGGTCCACCCGAGCTTCTTGCCCAGAACTCGTTCATGGTGCCTCTGAACCCCCAAACAAAGCCAGTGCCCGATCATGGAGGGGGTGGAGTACAGCAAAGATCTCCCCACGCCATTATCATCGCGCCAGTCGAGGGGGGTATACGCTTCCCACCCAATACGCTGCAGGGAGAGGTGCATTCTACTGATCGGGCCTTTGCTTTTTGCCCAGTTGTAGCCTGTGGGCGAGACGGTCCGCCACATACTGCACAGCTCCTGAATCGAGAAAAAGGCGTGCTCGGGGCGCGTGGTAGCCGCCCACACCGCATGCGACCACGCCAACGCAACGGCAATCATGCTCCTCCACATGGGGTCGCCTAGGAGCGCCGTCTTGGCTCTCAAGGAAACCCCAGCATGCCTGGGCGCTTGGAACGACAACATCACGCTACGCGCTCGCTTAAGTTCAGCGTCGCTCATGCCCACAACCGTGTCCCCGAAGCTTAAACCAGGTTTGACCCCAGCCGTGTAAATCTTGCCAATCCTGAAACGCTCCCTGGGAAGGGCCTTCCGATATTTACACAAAATCCTGCGTCTCTTAATCATGTCTTTAATCCTGCCTCGTCTCTTGCTCAGGTGGCCTTTCTCGCTCCGTTCGCCCCCAGGGGCGAGATCACAACCTAAGGTCACCATGTGGGTCCCGACTTGACCCGCCAGTTTCTCGAGCTTCTCCCCGAGGCGACAAGCAACACTGGGCGACGAACCAAAAGTCATCAACTTATCCTGGGCAAGATTGACTCCGAGCTCCTGCTTGAAAACACGGTGCAAGTCCTGCGCCGCTGCGGCAAGAGTGTGGATGACCTCAGCCTCGGTGCCATACGCTGAGACCGTGTCGTCGTCCACATACGACGCCAGGTCAATGCTGGGGTTCCGCTCCACGAAACCGTCGAAAGGCTCGAGCGCGTACACTCGCACGAAGATATCGTTAAAAATCGACCCTGCTGGCAGCCCGCTTTCAGCGTGCAACACCGCCAGCGCATGATCCGTACCTAAACGCAAGATCCGAGGGCCCCTCCAAAAGTTGAACGTGACTTTAAGCACCACGGGATCAAGGCCCGCTCTCTGGCCCCTATCACGGAGGAGTCTCAGGTCGAAACTCTCGTTGTACTTCGACCCATCCCATGAGAATCCCGCAGTGACCCCACCGTCGGCCACTCGGGCCTCCGCTTTGACCGCCTGGTTCCACACACTGCCTTCCGCCGACTTCCCAGCTCCGAAGGCCCAGTACCTACGCGGGTGTCGGTCGCTGAAGGGCGTCAGCTTCGATCGTCGGGGCCGTTCCCAAAGCCTAACTGGGGAGGAACACAACAAAATCGGGCGCAACCCACCCTTCGGCTTTTCCAAGAGAGGGAAGAGCATCCAGTACAACGCCCGAGGGAAGAGACCTATCTTCTCAACACACTGAAAAATGCAAGCCAGGGTGTCGAGGCCAGTGTCCGATATGCAAGCGAACTGTCGCACGTGCACCCCATCAAGGGACTGAGCCGTGTGCGGCGAGAACATCTTGGCTGCTGCTCGCAGCTCCGCCGCGGTGGCTCTCTCAAAACAGTGCCTATCTGGGACATCAACTGGGGGTGGGGTGGTGGTGGTGGCATTCCAATACCCCCCTAAAACATTGGCTTCATGGGCCAGTAAATCACGCGGGTCCGACGTGAAGGTCCCAGGACTGGTTTCTATCACCGTCGGTTGCCACCGAGCCTTCAACCTCGTAAGCCGATGCATATTTCGGGCCGACCCCGCCAGGGCCTCGGTCTGCCATTGGTCCCAACTCTGCTTCGCTTTTTGGTCCAGCCCATCACGGGCCGCTTGAAAATCCTCAGCCCAGTCTTCTAAAGTCTCCGAGCAATGATCAATCCATCCAGCAAGGGCCACCAAGTCTTGCGGCCAAGCCGCCGCCAGCTCACGCGCCTTGCGGACAGTGAGATCCAATCTCGGAGACAAGCCCTCAGCTTCAAACGGCTGAGAAACAATCTGCACAAGGTTAAGGGCAGCCTGCACTTCACTGTGATCAATGAACTTGTCAACTTGCGTGAGAATCCGCTGACTAGTGTTACTGAGGTCGGTCATCCCCTGTTGCAGCCACACCCATCCCTCCCCAATGCGCACATCATCATCATCTTTGCACTTCGGGGGGGTCATAACAGGCACCCACTTAGCCTGAAGCTGTTTACCTTTAAGCCCTTTACGTTTTTATGGGGGTGCCCGTTCTACTTTCTAACCCCAACTCCATCGCATCCGAGAAAAACTTTCCAAGCTCGGTCCAGGACCCCCCAAACAAGCCCAACATCTTCATGGTCGGCCCTACGGTTCGCCTCCTCGGCCACGGCTCGGGCCACAGACCAGTCGATCGGGGGTGGGGTGGGGCCGAAGGGCAGTTCAACAGGGAGTTTCTGGTGAGTCTGGTACACCAACTGCCGCAGCTTGGTTGCCCCAGGCCTTCGAAGCTGTACAGGGCGGTGGGGCCGCTTCGGCCACGTGCTGTCAACCTCGGTGGCCTGCACGAGCTTGCAGAAGGCCGCCGACGCCATAAAATAATCGATATTGGTGTTTGCTTTCGGCGTAGCGCACGTTTCAATACTGGGCTGCATTATCATCATGGAGGCCTTGCGAGGCATGCCAGACGCCTCTGCAACAACGGCCGAGAAATTCCAATCAGCAACAAACACCGAGAGATGTACACCTTCCAAGACTGCACCTGCGTGTCTTAAAATCTGGAGGTTCCGCTTGCTCAGCCCTTCACTGGTGAACATGTACGCGCATCCCGCTAGTAGCTCGGGCCACCCTGGAATGTCGATCGTAACAAAGATCAGCCTGCGTTGGATAAGTACGCCTCTGGGCAACTTAGTGGGCCACCTCAGGCCGATATACGTCCTTGCCAGTATTGCTACTCCAGCTGGCGTCTGACCACCTGCACACTTGACCGAAGGGGCGCAGAGCATGTTCCAGCCTAAACTCTTGGCAGTCGACGTTCTCGCCGCCAGAACCTCTTCGGTAATACCTATTTCCTGTGCAAACACCACCAGAGCCTGTGTACTCCTCAGTCTCTTCTTGAGCGTGCCCCAGCTGTTACCATTATACGATTCAAACACGAGCGTCTGACCCTCCAGGTCGGCAGGGGCGGCGGCTTTAGGCGGTAAGCCAACTCCGTGGGCCGTGACACGCAAACCAGTGCACTTGGGCCCCAAGTGGGGCCGCACACGGGCACCGTCAAACAAAACTGGTGGCTGCTGGGACTCAGGGGGCCTCAGACGCTCGGGCACACCGTTGTGCCTGACGACTCGCGTCTCGTCGGCCTCGCTGAACTTGATACCCTGGCCGTACTGCAGCACGTCCAACAGATACCACACCGCCTTCGGGTCCACGAACGTCTGAAGTCTGAGCCACCTCTCGTCACACGTAACCTCGAAGAAATGCACAGCGTCATCAGGCAAGGCTTGGGAAACTTCTGGCCCTTCATCGTCAGTAGCCTGTCTCTGATGCAGCACTTTGCCAGGAACATCTGGCCTGCGTCTGACACCCTCAGATCCCGTAGAACCTGAGGTATAGTTTTTCTCCCTGCGTGAAGCAAAAGGTTTGGATGAGAAACTCGCCATCGGCCTCGTCGAGCCATGCCACCTAGCCCAAGAAGGCGAGTGGCTAAAGCTGCGGCGCGGTCTTCGGCTTCTTGAGCTGCGCGCCCAACAGGGCTTGGGTGAAGGCCCGCTTGTCGCCACGGTGCTTCTCCCAGAAGGCTTCGGCCGCTGCTTCGTCTTGGAATGCATCATCCATCTCCTCGTCGTGTGGCGTGGGCATATGCTCGGCGTCGTCGACGTGGGATTCAGCATCAGCGCCAGGACCAGCAGCAGCCCGATGTACAGAGAACAACTTAACGAACTCCTTAAACTCGGCCGTTTCGAGCATAGACTTGATCGCGTCTTTGCCTTCCAAAGCCTCAGGAGGGAGAGATAGATCGACGGGCCGCTTGTCGCCACCATCAGAAGCTTGACCAGGAAGTGACTGCACATGCTGCCTCTGAAGTTCAGCCACTTCAGCCTCCGCTGCAATCTTGCGTGCCTTGATCTCATCCGTCTTGACATTGAGCTCGTCCAGCAACTTGATATGCTCCTCAAGCTCTGTCGTGACCTTCTCCATCTTCGTAGTAGCTCGAGCCAAGCGATGCCCCACATTGGTGTGCTGCGTGATACTCGGCTTCTTGCTCTCGATCTCCGAGCGCACCGCCTTGAGCTTGGTCTCAAGGAGCGTCCGTGCCTCGACCGTGTCGTCACTCTTGCCACAGGCCTTGATCGCACACTCGAGCTCGAGCACACGTGCCTGTAGTGGATCTTGTCCGTCGCTACCTCCTCCACCATTGGATTGTGTGCCCCCATGCTGACCAGGCCCTTGTCCAACAGCAGGGGCGCGGGCTGGCTTGGCAACACCTCCAATGAACTGGTCCAGCTTCTTCTGCAACTCTGCCAGCTTGGACTCCAGTTTGGCCTCGCGCCTTGAGCCTGCAGCAGGAGGACGGCTGCGCCCAGGCTCCAGCCGAGGAGGGCTCCCGCCACCGTTGCCAAAGGACTTGGCGCGTTGCAGCACGAACGCGGGGGCCTTCGCCCCGCAGCGGCACCGCAGTCTGCACGCCCAGTTGCTGGTGAGCGCGCAACTCTGGCAGCCCCAGAAGGGTGTCTTGGGGCCGCGGACCACATCTGCACCATCCATGAAGGCCGCCGCGCTGCTGTGCCTGCGACCGTGTCCCTCGGAGCGCCGAGGGTCGAAAGACTTGCACCTCCAGGTGCTCACTGAAACGCTAGCTGAGGCAGCCAGGCCAATGGAAGGGGCTGCCCTTCCACCTCAGCCTCGAGCCTCGGGAGTCGGGACGGGAGGTAAACTCCGTCTTGAGCCAAAATGGCTACGGGCCTCGGTTCATGTCGTAAGGAAAGTATCCAGAAACTCCGTACCCATAAGGGCACCTGTATGCGGCAGCGCAGGCCTCGGCTTTGCCGGGCTGCTCGTCGCACTGTCCGACGGCTTGACCGTGGTCAGGCAAAGCTGAGAGACTTTTGTAGGCAGCGATACCGGGATACCGGTCGGCGTCCGATTCTAACCGCTTTCACTAGCCTTTTGGGGCGAATAGTAGAAGTAGTGATGATATCCGCAGAATCTATCGAGGATGGAAAGGCGGGCGCGATCTCAGTCGGCCGTCCATCAGCGTAGCTGTGGGTTCCAATCAACTCATGTGCATGCAGGTCTATGGTTGCGCGAGTCTGGACAGCATGGGGCGGGCGGCCTCCCGCCGATTCCACATTGTCCAGGAATGCCTTGGCGCCTGGCGTCACGCAACATCACCGCTCGGTGGCTTCACCTCTTCCGGCGGCAACCGCGCACATCCACTGACCC
This sequence comes from Prorocentrum cordatum, assembly GCA_963575745.1. Lineage (NCBI taxonomy): Eukaryota > Dinophyceae > Prorocentrales > Prorocentraceae > Prorocentrum > Prorocentrum cordatum. Next base: position 76,591 of record CAUYUJ010004191.1, on the reverse strand, counting down.
AGCGCCTCTTTGCCTGATAGGGTCAAGTATGGTATCTTGCCCTCAACGGCCAGGTCCACTCTTTGGCCGTTGGGCAACAACAGGTAGGGCCTTTGGCCTGCTGGCCAAAAGAAGCTAAAGCCGTGATCCATGCACCGCCCTCCTACCGAAATCACGCACGGAGTCTCCCGCATGACTAAAGCGTTAAAACTACCACCCTTAAACTTGGGGCATGCGATGCGAACTGAACCGAGGGCCTTGGGCTCTCCCTGAGCAGTATTCAGAGTGATCGATTGCGGAAGCTTTCGAATCAACCTCATTGCACCTGCACTTCTAATGTATTTCTCCGCTATGAGGTTATACCCATCCAGTGTAAACGATGAAGCTCAGCGCGCCAAGATACGCAGCATCTTTGTCTGTGCATCCAGCAGCGGCTGTGCCGCGCGGGCCCTCTTCCCCCTCCTCAGTTTTCAACCAGAGATGCCAGACTTCATCCTGCAGGTCCGACGCTCTGATCAAAGCTTCTGCAGTAGATGCCCTCGACTGAGTAGATATATGTCTGCGCACTTCTCCTGGGGACCTCCATCTATCTTTGCTACTCGAACGCAACTCTTTCAAGTCGTGGCGACGCGCCTTTCTCCAAGTGATAGTGGGTTCCGCAGTAGAGGGGTGAAAACGGACACGGAGATTGCATCTATCGCTGTTCTGATGTCGGATGCAACTCTTACTGGGGGGGGGGCGCACCAGCACCTCTTGATCGCGTCCCGAGAAAGGGGATACAGGAAATTCGCAAGGACATCGACGAGACTCTCGACCTGTTTCCTGCTTTCCTGGTGAAACTCATCGCCGGAGGGATTCCAGTAGTCTCCTCCGCCGGTATCAGCAACAGCTTTGAACAAAAAAATAAAGCTGGTCTGTTTCTGCCCAGGGAGGCCCCGAAACAACGGAGCAGGGCACGCAATGGCACCCAAGCTGAGTTGGTCAGTGGGTCTCTTCTGACCCCCCCGCTTTCCGTTTAACCGACGCAGGCTTCGCCACATCCGTCGAGCAAGGAAGATAAGAAATAATACCCTTAACAACATTATATTTATCATTCCTCCAGCACTGACGGCTGAGCCGCCAATGCGAAGCCATTGTCACGGATGGCCGTCCGTGGTCTGGGCAAACCAGCACTCTTTGCCGCGCGGGCACTTACCTGTGTCCCTGTAGGAGCGGCAGACCATGTCTTTGCCTTTGCCTTTCCTTTACTCTTGTCCCCGTCCTTTTTACGCTTGTCGGAGTTAATACTGGAGGCTCTCGAGCCGCCGTTACTTCCCGTCGATGAAACATTGGCAGCGGCGGCATTGGCTTGTTTAGCTGTGCGCTCGTATGCCAAGGATTGTCCCGCGTCAAGCTTCGATTGCTCCCACTTGTCGCGTTTAAGCTTCTCAGCGTCGCTCAGCCCTCTGTGGGCCTTATTGCAAGCATCTGCTGGTCCTCGGCAATTCTTGGGATCTCGGGAATACGCGTAACATGGAATAGTGCTCTCTTTTCCGCGCGATTGATTGGATTGACTCCTGTTTTTCTGTTGCGCTCCTGTCCCACGTCCGCCCGTCGGGGTCTGGGATCGGCCCTGCCCTTTTCGGCCTCTATCCTTGGATCTCCCTCTGGTATTCTTATCCTGGGCAGGAGCGGCACTAGATTTCTTTCCCGTACTCGGCTGAGCCGGTGCGGCATTCTTAGGCTTCTTGTGATTAAACGGACAGCCTTTCCCTGCATATGGGCAAGTTTCGCCTTTACGCACGTACTTACACGTCGTCTCGCCCTTAGTCAATCCGCTTTTCATGACATCAGTTGATTTTCCCAGCTTATGCCGGAGCGGCTTTGCCGCCGGCATTCCTCCGGTTGTCATTACCCCCACCTCCGCCTAACCGTGCCTGCCTAGCACGTTGGTTCAAGGTACCCTCATGCACGCTGATGTTCCATTCTTCTTTTTCTCGCAACATCATGTCCTCAATCTGCCCCATCAGCCATTCATAGCTCCTCACGCCATGTCCCATTTTATCTCTGGACATGTCGTATAGTTGGCATGCAAAACTCAGCTTGCTCGGCTTTCTGCATTGCTCAAGGAAGTGTGCATGAATCGACGCCCTCAGTTCATCAGACGGAAGTCGTGCGCCGTGGAGCTGTTGGTATACGTCTGTCCATTCATTATAGAAATGATACAGGTCAGCATCTGGCTCGTGAGGGTCTATGAGTCAATGATTACCTTGAAGATATCACGCGAAATGCGGTATTGGCCCAACTCCGATCTGACAGAGCACCAATGGCAAATGGCTCGTACCATCTCGTCCAGTTAAGAGCCTTCCCTCATTCTGGGCGCTGTACTCCATCCGTTGGATCTGTTGGAGGAAATGGATATGATGACCAGGCTGGCTGCGATTTCTTCGCATTTTGTTGAATTGTTCAATCAGATGTGTAGCAATCATAAGATCAAGACGCTGAAAGCGCCGTGCATCTTTCAGCTGCTCATCGTCCACGGCTGGGTCCATAGCTTCCGCGATCCATTGATGCGCTGCCTGACTCTCAGGCGACGATCCGGTGATCGCCCGGACCGCATGCATTTGCCACTCCCGTATGTTTGCAACATTGGGGATATCCATCAAGTCGATCTTCTGATTGTTACCAAGCTGTCTCCATTGATCTAACGGCGTACTTTCATCAATAACAACTGGATCCTGCGGCCCGCGAGGGCCATGAGGTCCCCCGCGGCTGCCTCCGCCATCCGAGGGATCTGAACCCCCTGGGCTTCCTGGAGGCGATGTATGTGGTCGTTTGCCACGATCATCGTCGCGCATTGACATGCTCTCGGCATTCGGAGCGTCACTCTTATCGTCCCCATCTCCGTCCTGTCCTACCCCGCCCGACGACTTAGTCGCCGTCGGTCCCATAGGGCCATCCTTTGCGGATGGGCGGTAATTGGCGAGTATGTTGTCGTCACTAGACCCTGTCAATGTACTGTTAATTGGGAATCCATTCTCAGGGATGCTCGGCTTAGCCAGATCCTCTAGGGCAGGACCTGGAACAGTAAAATTGTCGCGCAACAACGGCCTCACAGGAGTGTCTCGTGAAAGCAATGGCAAATCAAATGAACTCGAAGTGAAACCTTTTCCTGGTTGAATTTCAATGTACGGAGTCGGATGCACGATGATAGCTTTAAGCCTCACCATTCCTCTCTCTGACTCAGCTGCGCTCGCCATGGCCTCTTCTTCTCGCACGTTGGCAGCCGACCTTTCACTCTTCCGCAAAGCACATCTGGAACATCTTTTAGTGCTCGCATCGAAATGATCTTTACAAGCCGGCAAGCCACAGCCAGCGCAATTATCCGTCCTCGGGCGAAAGCAAATCGAACAAAATTGAGGCACTATAGAACTCTCTGCTTGAGTTTCTCCCCTTTCTGCGGGTGGAGACTGCGCTACCGCCCCTACCAACAGGGTTGGCGATCCTGCGTTTGCTGCATTCGGCAAGTCGGACTGAAATAGAACGGAGACAGTGCCCGACGACTGGGACGCTGACAATAGATGTATGTTCGTTCCAGTCGGCTTGACCGGCGGGCATTTAGCATTGCTCGATTGCACGCGCTGCAGGGATGCTCTGGCTTCTTCATGCGATCTAAGTTAATCCAAATATTGATTGTTCTGGTCGGCCATTTTCGCAGCTGCAACTTGGGTGTTAACCACTTCCAGCCTGGCGTTTCTAAGCTCTTCCTGTAAGGTCTGCTTCTCTAGTTCCGCCCTGACTGCAGCGATTTGTTCTCCTTCTACTCTAGCCACCGCAACAGCCGCGGTGACCGTTTCGGCATCAACAGACTGAGCAGTTGCCGCCGCAACGGCCTGTCGTTCCGAAGCCAGCATTTCACGATATCTGTTTTCGGCTTCTATCTCCGCCTGCCGCTTAACGGACGCGGTCTGATGATACATTTGTTCCATCAGCTCTCGTTCTCGCTCTCTAGCAGCCATGGCTAGGGCGAGTCTTTCAGCCTTTAACGTCTTCCGAATCTCTGCCACGGTTGCTGTCATCTCCTCTCGATCCAGACGGGCCCTTTCGGCCAACTGTGCTTCGCTGGCGAGGAAATCTCGCTGGGTGTTAGCCTCAGCTAGCCTAGCCTGGTCCTGAAGAGTTTGTATGAGAAGATAGGTGCAGCTGTGCTCTTCCATAGGAAGGCACTCTATACACAACCATTGGACACTACACTTGGAGCACACGTCAGAGCAACTCTTACAAACTGGATGCCTACATGCACCTTTCTGACCCGTAGGCTTTCCCCGGAAATCTGCTTTCCGCCTGAGGCGTGCAGTCAATGTTTGGCTTCCAGCATGCCTCCATTATGGAGATGGTACTGTTGCTCCTTGAAGTAGATCTCGCTCCTGAACGTAGTTTGGGTCTTCCCCTACTAGACGCATTCGATCTGGGGCGAACAAAAATACGCTCTGGGGGTTAGGTACGTCTAAAAGCTCCTCATCCCTCTCGTCCTGTGTTATTAGCTCAGTGTACGAAGCTGGTGGTCCAACCATTTCTTCGTCCTCAACAACAGCTGGTATCGAGGGTTGCCAGTCGCCTGAGGTGACTGCAGGACGGTAGAAACCCTCTTTCAATGGTGAGACATTTAGGTCATAATCCTCGTTTCTCTGCTTTTTGAAATGAGGTGCAGGGGTCAGTCCTGTGGACTCCCTCCCATGCTTCGCCTGAGTCTCAGTCCTGTCCGCCTGAGGCGTCAGGATACTGGTATCTTCGTCAGGTCCATCTGGAGACCACCTCTCGCCTTGGGCGGGGTGGTCTGCTTCCATCATCAGGGACAATTCTCGACTCAGATAGATTTCGTTGTTGATATTATCAAAATCTTGCTCCTTTGAGTTTAGTTCATGCTCTTTATCAATGGGATCATCACTGTCCTGACCGAATTGCCCATTTAATGCTATCGGGGCGGGGACATCTCTATTCGTACCTGCCCATTCGCCTGGGACGCTGGGGTACACGCCTGCGTTCTCATGGGCTTCCCCTTGCCGACTGGTTTCACCAGTGGCAGGCGCGATTGTCTGTGTAGCATTCGGAATCGGGCTGATTGACTCCGTCGATTTGGCACTCCAAGACGAGAACGCGCTTCGTCTAGATCTCGCTGTTATGCCCTTTCGCCCACGCGGGTCTGCGGTTTGTTCCCGATTGCCGATCGGACTTCCAGAGGGAGATACATCTACCGACATCTCTACCACCCCTTCAGTGCTCCTACCCCTAGGTACCCGAGTGGCGATACTGAAAGGAGGAATGCGGTCCTGACCAGGACCGCTCTCATTAGCGTCGTGTCCGTCATGTTGTACAACATACTGGTCTGCGTTTCGCGAAACGACGGACACGTCATCAGTCTTATCACAGCTCATTCCCGCAGCGACTAAGTCGAGGGGTTCATCCGAAGCTCTTGCTTCTGGGTGAGATGACCCCGCGTCGACTAAGTCGCGCGTTTCGGCTGATAACCAATCTTTCCTCTGAGAATCGGGATAAGATGCCAAAGGAATTAAGATCTCATGTTCACTCTGCTCAGGGAGAGAGGGGGCGGGATGAGACATCGATAAGACAAATATCCGTTAAGCAAGACTACTATATCAGGAATGCGTAGGGAGGAGGCCGGCTGGCCTACGACCGACGACGCGCGACGGCCGAGGGCCGGCGCGCTCCTTTTCTCTCCTGCAAGCAAACAAGAGCTTGCTTGAATAATCAAATGCAGCTGCGGAAGGCAGCGCAAGTTCAATGCAGGCAGTGAACAGCATGCAAATATATTAATAAGTGATAATATTATGAGGCGGAGAGGAGCACATTTACTCCAAGGTCTCGAGTCCGACTGGCTGCAGAGACCAAAAATGGCGGACCCAAAAATCCCCATTCCCGCCGCGCATAACATGCAGTCTTCACGGACAGACTATATATTAGAAACAAGAGGAGAGAGGCGGAAGAGGTGGAGAAGGAAGACCAGGACGGGGGAAGGACAATGATGATGTTACTAACAAAGCGGCCACGCGCTACGCAGCACAAAGGCCCGCTTGCCTGCAGCCTCGAGGCCCCCCTGGGCGAGCGCTGGGCCGCTCCGGCGGAATCGCCGACGCGCGACAGGCAAGGGCCGCTGAGTGCGAGGGGGGCGCGGGGCACCCAAGGAGGAAGAAGAGGGAGAAGCAGAGCGCGGGAAAGAACAAGGCGGGTGGCCCAAGCAGGGCGAGCGCGAAGCCGCCTAGGACGCGGGCGCCACGCGCGCCGACGTGCTCCAAGCCCAGCATCCGATGCCGGCCATCTCCCGCCTCGCGGCCTCGGACTGGGCCCGCGCCCAGCGCCTGACAGAGGCGGGCCCGGCGGTGCGGGGCCCGCGCGCCCCGCCTCCAGCCCGCCGCGCCCGCGGGTGCGAGCGGCGGCCGTCGCCTGACCAAAGCAGGCCATTGCGCGCGGGGCGGGGGGGGGGAGGGGGGGCGGTTTCGCAGCGCGGCCCACGCAGAAGTGGCGCCGAAGGCGCAAAGAGCGTGAAGCCCGGAGTGGGCCATCGCTGCGCCTCTCCCCCCAAGCGAATTGCGACGCCGCGCTCCACGCGGCCCGAGCCTCGGGGCCCTGGCCCAGCTTGGACTGGGAGGGGGAACCTGGCCCGAAACTACCCCAGCGCTCCTGGCGGCCTACCCCCTCGCCGCGCCGGGGTTGCTGACGGCTCAGCGCCGACCGTCCGCTGGGCTCCTCCCTAGCGCGCGCCGGGGGCTCTTGCCCACCTTCGCCTTGCCGCTCCCCAGCTTGCCCGCGCCGTCGCCCCCCATCGCCGCCCTCGGCGGCCGCCCTGCGGCTTCCCCGCGCGCGCTCGCCACCGCGCGAAGCGTAGAGGGACCCGTCGGGCTTCCTCTCGCAGCCCCTGGGGTCGGCCGCCGGCGGGGTATGGAACGGCTGCACCTCCTCGCGGACCGCGCCGCGCGGTCGTCGCGCATGCGCGGGGGCCCAGTGCCCAGTGGGCGGCCCAGGTCCTCCGCCCGCTGCCCATCCTGCTTCGCGCGCAGCGGCTCCTTGCTCACCCTCTCGTCCTCCTCTTCGCCTTCCTGGCAGGAGTCAGCCAGCCGGGCCCCGCCTCGTCCGCCAAGAGCTCGCAGTAATTGAGCGCCGAGATATCGCCCCTTCAGCACCACCTCAGCGCCCCTGAGTTGGCCCCCCGCCCCTTGCAGTTGAGCGACCCCTGGGTGCAGATCCAATCCTGCCCCGCGCAGCGATAGGAACTCCAGCGCGCCTGCTGGCCGCAGACATCGTAGTTACTTCCTCCTCCTGTGCGTCCGAGCCCGCGTCCACTGCCGGCGGCCCCGATGCCCACTGCGCCACCACCTGGCAGTTTCCGCTCGCGAAGAACTTGCACCCAGCGCTCAGCGCTGCCAGCGCGAGCTTCGCATTCCCGTGGCACTTGAACTCGCCCAATGCCACGGGCAGCCTCTTCCACCGCTCATCGTAGACGAACGACGCGTGGACCGCTTCGCCGCACTGAGAGAACAAGATCTCCTGGTGGTACTTCCTGACCGTGAGGGGCACCTGGGACAGCCTGATCACTCGCTCCGCCTCCTCGCCCGTGCTCTCTGCTGCTGGCTCCGTCTCGCGCCTCCGACGGCGGCTGCGCGTGCGCGACGGTGGCCTCGCTTTGCCCGTGGCGCCCGCGGGGCTCGCTGTCGTCGCCCTCCCGCGGCGGTCGCGCTCGGGCCTGCCCTCCGGCGGGGGGGGGCCTCCACGCCGCCGCGGCTCGCCCTGCCCCGTGGATGCCAAGGGCGCGCTTCGCGCGGCGCGCGCTGCGGCGCTGGGCGGCTGGCCTCCTGGGCCTCGCGCGTCGGAACAACCGCTCGCGCCTGGCCGGGAGCTGGGTCGAGGTGCCCACTCCCGCCTCCCCCGTGGCCGGCCTCGCCCGCCAATTGGACGCGCGGGCGCCAGGCTCGACGCCCATGGACAGGGTTGCTCGCCCCCCCCTCCCCGATGCCGATGCCCTTCGCCAGGGGGGCGCCCGTCACGTCGCCCACGGCCACGCAATTGAAGCTCGCCACCAGCTCGCGCAAGCCGGTGGCCCTCTTCCAAATAAATACGGCGGCGCGAAGCCACATCCGCGCCCGTAAGCGACCCCAACGCCAGCGCCAGCTCGGCCGCCCCCCCCCCCCCCTCGGCGTTGCGCGCGAACCCTACTGCCCATATAACATGGGAGCCGCCCACGAGGTAGCAGGCCCCACACTCCTCGGGCCCCCGGGTGCCACGCAGGCTCGCCCAACACGCGGCGCCACGTCAAGATGCGTCGCCCAGCTCCACGAACATGTCCTTGATATCCACCTCCCCGAGGAGCTCCTGCAGCAGCCCGTGCACGTGCGACAGCAAGTCTGGTGTCTCAGATCCGCACACCTGCGCGAGCATCTGGCCCAGCGCGCCGCCCATGAAGCCGCCCGCCGGAGGCACTGGCGCCACCGCTGCGATGGCGACCGTCGCTGCTGCTCCGCACGACTGGACAGGGCTCGCCTCGGCCCCGTCGCCCGCCTCCTTGTGAGCCGAAACAGCTGCGGTACGGCGTGCGCTCGGGGCGCAGGCGATGAGGGCGACGGGGTCGGCGATAGCCCCACCTGTATTCCTCCGCACCTCGACACGACGCTCCACGAATGGTTGACCGCCCCTCGTACCCCCCACAGATTCGACGCGATCCACGGCGACCTCGCACTGCCCGATGTATCCCGCAGCCGACGATGACAACGAGATACCGGCGACGAGAACGGATACGACCTCGACTCGACAAAATACGGATCGCCGTCGGCACATCGGCCACGCCGCCGTTCTGGCCTGGCCCAGGGCAGGCGGCCCGGCACCAGCGCCGGTCTGGCGGACGGGCGCGGTCCCTCGTCGCCCCCGCCTGGGCCTGCGGCCACTGGACCTTCGCTGATTTCGCCGAGTGCGGCTACGCCCCCCGCGTCAGGGGCCAGCGAAGAACTGCTGCCGTCGGGCCCTCCCACAAGAAAGCGTCCGTCGTCCAACGACCGAAGCGCTTGACCGCCTCCAGATCGCGGCGCGCATGATAAAGGGCCGTCGCCCCCCCGATGCGGAGCGAATGCGAGCCCACCTGATTTCCCTCTACCCCACAGGCCAACGTGCCTAGCTGCAGCAGCCCCTGCACTCCACCCCGCGTCACCGCGCGGCCGTTCGCGTGGCGGAACAGCGGCTGGACCTGATTCGAGGCCGCGCTCAACCCGTTGGACGCACTCTCGCTGCAGCCCCGCTTGCGCGCTCAGCGCGCGCAACGGGCGCCCCGAGCGGAGCTGATCGCGGTGGCAGCCTGCTTTGTACAAGTCCGTCTTGAAACACGTGATCACCAACGCGATCTCGTCGCAGTTGCCGAGCCAACCCTCTGGGGATCCACCCCGCAGGCCCTGGATGTCGATGCCCTCCGGACGACCCAGCCCAAGCTGAAGGACTTGTCGGGCTGCGCCAGGTACTCCGACGCCCTCTGAAGAAGTACCCAGTCATCAGGGCCCCCTATAAGACCACGGCCTCGGCGCGCGGCTCGGCCCCGCGGTTGCATTAGCACTCCTTCAGCCACATCAGCATCCGCGGGGTGGCGGGCAACTTTCTCTTAGTGGTGGCCCGACGTCCCATGACGTCGTGTAAAGACACCACGTAGCAAATCAGGTCGTCCTCGTCGGCGAGCATCGCGCCCCGCGTTTCCCCTTGCAGATTGGTGCTGTTGCCCCCCGCCTCCACAATAGCCAGCTCCGCAGGCCGGCCTGGTTGGTCGCGCGGGCACCCTCAGAGAGCTTGGCCAACATCGCATCCGTCGCCACCCGATCGAGGCCCCGCTCGTCGGCTAGTTCCCCGGAGCCAGGCTGCCCGCTGCGTCGCCCGCTGGAGCCCCGCGGCCGGCTTCACCAGCTCTGGGGCCGGCGTGCTACGAGCCCTCGCCTTCCGCTGCTTTGGCTGGCCCGCGCCCTTCGTCTTGGCTGCCGACGCGGATCCGCTCCCGGCTGGCTCTGCCCCCCCGAGGTCAAAGGTGACTGCTCCTGCCCGCCCGCTATCTTCAATGGCGCCGCCCTCCATGAACGCGCGCGCGGTTCGTCGTTCGTCCTCAACCAGCGCCTCAAGACGCGGGTCGACCGATAGCTAGCGCTCCGCCGGCCAAGCAGCCTCGAAATGGACGCTCGGACGCACCCTGTCCTAGAGCCAGGCGCGAAGCAACATCCGAACCTAGTCGTCGCCGCGGCCTCTGTCCGGGTCGAGCCCCGCACCGGCCTCGCCCCCCAATATTTGGACGCCCCCAGCCGACTCCTCGACCCCGCGCAGCCCGCGCTCCGCCCGCCGCAGCAACCGCCGGGCAGCGCGTCGAGGCACGGCTCGCGCGGCCACCCGCGCCCGATCTGCCACGGCGATCCCCGCGCGCCCCAGGGCGCCCCGCAAGTCAGCGGGCCCCCGCTGCGCGCGCCATGCCTCCTCAGGACGCAGGGGGCGCGCCTTCCACCCCCCGTCGGTCGCCTCGGCCACTGGGGTGCTGGAGCAGCCGCGCACCGGGCCCGGCTTGGCCCCAACCGTGAAACAGGGGCCCCCAGGGTCGTGCACCACCAACCGTCGGGCGCGACCCCCCTCCCGAGGTGTCCACGCACCGCAAGACCAAGGCAGCATCCGGCCACCCGTTGTGGATATCCTGGTGCGTATCTCTGGAGGGGGCCGCTCTCCGCCAGGAGCGGCTCCAACTCTGGGCAGCCCGCTTCCCTCCGCCGCTGACGCGAGCCTTGAGGTTCGGCGCGTGGCTGGCCCATGGAACCACAACCCGACCTCGGCATTGCCACCTGTTGGTCGTCTGCCCACAACAGCACCGCACGCGCACGGGCCGCGACGTCGCCGAAGCGCGCGCGCGCTCCGCTCGGGGGCTCCCCAGCGCCACGTAGCCAGTCTGTCGGAGCGTCCTTGCCAAAGGTCCTGGCGCGCAATTGACCGGAGCGTCCAATACGACCCCGCAGGGGCGGGTGCTCGCCACCATCTCAGCGACGGCGGCCGCCTCGCAGCCCCTCGGGTCTTCGGAGAGCGACGCACCGAACCGCCTCGCGTCGGTCGGCCCGCTCCCCTATTCCTCCGCCTGGGCGCCGTGGCCCCAGAGCAAGGCCCCAGTCCGCCACCTGACTCCGACCCCCCAGGTCGCACCAAGCGTCTCCAAACGGCGCCCACGCGGTGCCGATCTCTACCAGCAGGGCCCCGTCGACCTTCAGTGGCGCGCAGCGAGGTAGGGGGCTTCGCGCGCCCTCTACCTGTAGGGCAGCGGCCCTCCAAGGGACGGTGCCCACGGGGATGCGAAGCTCCCTCTGGGCGGCGCTCGGGCGCGGCTCCGACAGGTAGGGACCCGCGTCGGCCATAATTTACTCCTGGGCGTGCCAATCCAGGAGCCCGATCCGGCTCTCGAAGCAGGTCTCAAAGTTTCCCTCCACGGGCATCTCGAAGCACACGCGCATCCACTTTAACCGTCTGGTCCCGGTCGCCCCAGGCGCCCTCCACCTGCCCCGGTGACCCCTGCGGGCACACGCAGGCCTACCCCGAACCGCACAAGCATGCGATGCACGGCCAGCAACTCCAGAGCCAGCTGCGGCGCCGCGCAGGTGCAGAACTGCCCCGGGCCGCTGAGCCCCCTCGCTGCGCGGAGGCGAACCTCCCAGCTCCCGAAGGCGAGCTCCAGCTCGGCCAGTAGGCAGCGCATCTTCATGGCTTCCGGCTCCGGAAGCGCCGACCGCTCCCGTGCAAAGTCCACGACGGCCCCCAAAACAATATGCGCGGGCGCTGGCTCTCCTTCCGCCTTGCGCCTGCTGGCATCAACCGCTTCGGCCCCGAACACCTCGCGCACTGCCTCGTCCAAGGCGTCGCATGCCATCCAAGGTCGCAGCCCCAGGTCAGGCTCCACCATCACCGGGTCTTTCATGAGCCACTCTGAATACCATCGCGCCATTCCGGACGCACCGGCCCGTGGCTCTCGCGGTACTATCCGGCTGCCAAGGCCAGCATCACATAGTTCCCTGGGGCCCCCGCCCACCCGAACACCATGGCCAAGTAGACGATCCGCGCGCCCCCCTCGATCCCCGCGCGCGCGTCTGGAGGCACCGAAATCGCTCGCGTCGACCGGCCGAATATCAATCCACTCGAAGGCCTCAGAGAGGCATCGCTTCGCGCATAACAAATGCATCCCTGGATTCTGCGCCCCATGCCAGATGGCATGCCTAGCCACCTGCCGATGCCGAGGTTGGACGGCAGGGGGGCCCCGCTTGCCGGCGCCCGAGCTGGCGGACAGCACCGCGTGGATCACGCGCCCTTGCCGAGCGGCGCTTCCACCAACTTCGTCAGGAAACCCTCCGACCGCTGCGAAGTGACTAGCACGATGCAATAAGCCACGTCCTTCCAAACTTTCTCGTCGGCTTCCTGGATGGGGTCCCGCACGCTCGGGCACGGCCGTGCCCTCTCCCGCACTCGTTGCGACCCACGCCTCGCGGATGCCCCGACCTCGGTCAGCTCGCGCGCGCATTTCCCCAGGCACGCTTGCACCCGCTCACTCAACGCACCCCAGACTCGGTCACGCCGCGCTCTCCGGAGCAGCGCAGCCGCTTCCTCCAACGAACCCGCGCTCCGCACCAGGCGATCCCACAGCCCCACCAGGCTGCGACCATCGCCTTCGCGTCGAACTCTGAATGGGCGGTGCAGAAATGAGGTGGACCGGTGCGATCCCGGCTGGACTGCGCCCGTCAAAGCTGTCGCTCAGCTCCGTATCCGGGCCCTGGCCAGCTGGTGGAGCCTTCCTCTCCTTCGGGGCCGCCCCCCGCGTCCTCGCCCTCGGCTGGGTCACCAGTTCTGCGCCTGTTGCGTAGCTGCCGATAGCCGCCCGCATTTGGAGCCGCCCCCAGTGCACTCGAGCCTCTCGATTCCAGCGAAGTCGACGTCTTGTAGGCCCCCCGACGATTTCTGCTGTGGGGGCGCCCCTCGGCCACCCCACAAAGGCCCCGATTGCCTCTTCAGCTGGGCCACGGCCCAGCGCCGGCACGCGCCCTTGAGGGCCGCGGCCCAGGCTGCGCAGCCGAGGCGCCCAGACCTGGGCCTCTCTGGTCCGCTTGATGCCCGCCCCAGGCACCGCGCCCTCGAGTTCCGCGCGCCCATGATCTCGCGGGCGCCAACGCGCCAGCAGGGGGGCGCGCAAATAAAGCCGGGGCGTGACCAACCACCAGCTGCCCCCCCCACATCGCTGGGAAGGGTCGCCCGAGGGCTGCTTTTCCCCAGGCGCACATATGGATCGGGGCGATCATCGCGCTAGTGCGACGGCACAGCGCCACCATCGCTAGCTGGTCCCAATATCTTGGGGCAGCGGCCAGAAGGCCACGAGAACTCGATGATGAACTCCTTCCCCTCCTCGAACAGGAAGTCACAGATTGCGCGCGTCAGCTGCGCGCGAGCAGCTCGAGCACTCCCGACGGCCTCAAAGTCCTCGGCCCCGTCGCCTGCCGGGCGGCCCAAAGCTCGCGAGCCACGGGTACCTTGGTCCGGGTGTGCCATCAGCCCTGGGTCGTAATAGGACCCACAGGGCGCGCCCCAGCACCGCGCGGTGGCGGTGTCGGGCCCCGGCGGGGCCCGCGCCGCCTCTCGGATCCTCGCCTGAACAGCGCATCGCGCTCGGGCCTGGTACCCGTCCACTGCAAAGGATCCTCGCCATGCTCGATGGGCTCCAAGACTTGGAAGCACTCGGCCTTCAACGCGCTGGACAAACCCGCGGCCCCTGCATAGACATCTTGCCCGACAATTCCATCGGCAAATATCGGGTCCAACCCGAGCGGTCTGGCACAGGCGGCTGGGAGCTGCTCCTGGACGTTGGCCGGGCGCTCGCCGAACGATGCCGGAGCGCGCGGGGCGGATCTCCCCACCCGCCCCTCCGCCTCCTCGCAACGCGCGCAAGGAAGGGAGGCCAGCCGCCACGCGCAGCAGTAGGCACTGCCGCTCCTCTGGCCCCCCCTCCTCGAGTCCCAGCGCGGTCGCCAAGCTGGGCTCAAGCTCCGCGCTTTCCATGCAGTCCCAGAACCCCAGCTCGCCCGCTTAGTTTCATCCCAGAAGTTGTAACTGCAGTGCCCACGCTGTCCCGCGTCCGCCCCTCCTTTTGGGGTCCAGCCCGCTACGCAGACGAGCTCATCACGCAGTTCGCTCGCCTCGTTGCCAGGCGCCCCCCCCGCAACCTCGCCCCTAGCGCCCGCCCGCGGGCGCGGCTCTGCAGGTAGCTGCTTGCGCGGGTTAGGCACTGGAATGCCCCTTCCTCGTCTGGCTCCTCTATGAGCCGCGACCTAATGTCCGGTCCTCGCCTCTCGGCTGGGCGCCCAAGAGAAGATGCCGAGGCGGGGCCCGTGTCTCGGTACGATCGCCGCAACTCAAGCAGATCTTCACCACGAAGTCTCCTGGAGCCATTGCTGCGCCAGCAATCTGTCGGCCGCGCGTCTCCATCCCGCCGACCGCGAGCGATCGCCTCTCGACTCGGCCGACCTCGGCCGTCGCTGCGCGGGCGCGGGCGGCGACGCCGCCAGGCGTGCAGGGGGGGGACCGTCCCGCGTGGGCGACCGTCGTAGCCCTCGGCCTCCGCCTCGGCGACCAGCGAGGCCCACCCCAACGTCACCCCTCGCGGGGTCACCGACGGCGCCACCCGAGGATGGAGGACGCGCACTGGATGGAGGACGCTGCTGCCGTAGACCCCAACCCTTCGGCTGGGATGCCCAATCCTTCGCCGAGTCTGGGCTAGTTCCCCGCCCCCGTAAACGTTTCCGCAGGCCGCCGAATATACCCGGGCGGATCGTCGCCACCACCCGCAGAGGGGGGCCCTTGCCGTTGCCCACGCGCTCCCCGCGCATGGGGGCGCCATGGAAGTTCCCACAGGCCACCCGGTGGCGCGTCGACGTGCTGCATTTGCGCTCCAGCAGCGTCGAACGGCACTTCTGCGCGTAGTCGGCGCACAGGCAGATCTGCGCCATCCCCCCGGCCCGCGGCACACGCGCGTCGGACGCCGCTGCATCCTCCACCAGCAGAACCGCGCGTTCCACGAGCCTCGGTCCGAGCACCCCGCCGGCTGTAGCGGGCGGGCTCCGCTCGCCAGCTGCGCGCCTACCCGCGCCGATTGGCGCGGGCACCCCTTCCGCTTCGTTCTCGCTCTCCGAGCCCAGGGCTAACTGCCGACTGCCCGCAGCGTCGCCGACGCAGCGAGGCTCCGGGCGGGGCCGGCGCATCCACTTGAGCAGGGACCAACCCAGCCCAAAGAGCAGCCACACATCCAACCCAACTCAACCCAAAGAACAGCCACACTTGAGCAGAGACCAACCCAACCCAACCCAACCCAAAGAGATAAGGGCGCCCACATTGCGCAGCCACGGCCATGGCGCGACGGGGCGTCGCCGCTCCGTGCTCTCCGAGATCCACGATCTGCGCGTGATCGATGGCTGCGCACTGGCCAACGTGCATCGGGCTTGCTGCCATGCACCCCACCGCCCGAATGAGGTGCACCTGGCCGATAGCTTCCAAGTCATCCCTTCAGGCACGGCTCGCGCAACCCAGCACCTGATGAACACGCGCCGCCAAGCCGCGTCGATCGAGGCGAGGCTTCGACGAGGCCCCCCCGGGCCCGCCGCCGCACTGAAATTGCATGATACTCGGGCTACCTGCCTGCGCTTGCGCAGCAACAGGTGGTCCGGGAATCGGTTCGCGCCCCGCCCGCGGACCCCCTTGTTGCAGCAGGCCGCCTCGGCGCCACCGCCCACTCCAAGCCCACGGAACGGCACTCGCTGAAATGCAAGCGGGGGCGGCGGGAGGGTCGCCTCTGGCCCCGCGGGCCCGGCGGCGGCACGCTGCAAGCCGTCCTAGCGCCCAGATTATCCCAGCATAGCTCAGCGACAGCGGCGCCATCGCCGCGTTGACGCAGTGGGCGGCGGTAGCCAGCAGAAATGCGAACGCGGCCATCATCGCGCGCGGCACGGCTGCGCCCCACCAGTAACCCAAAATGCGCGCGCCCAGGCTGTCCACCGCAGACCCTGCCCCACCCCCGCTCTGCCTGAGCGTGCCGAAGAGCTCCGGCGCGCTTAGCCTAATCCCCAACCCGCTGACCTCGAAGGCCCAAGCCGTGAACCCCCAAGGCCGCGCGGGCGCGGGCTCACCAGTCCCGTCCGAGGGCGGCGCCCCGCGCGCAGGCACACCCGCCTCCTCAGAGCACAACCAAGTCGGCACGACTGGCAACCAAACGCGCCAACCCTCGCTGCCTGAGCCGGGCAGCTCCTCCAATGCTGTAGGCTCGGGGCCCACTCCCGCGAAAGCATGAAAAACGCCCCCCGCCCCCCGCATGAGGAGATCTGGACCAATGGGACCGTCAGACGACGCGCGAACCTAAAGCGGAAACTGCTCGACGGTCAGCCAAACGTGCGCGCCGCAACACCGCGTGCAAACGGCGCGCTGCTGCCATGCCCATTGGGCTTCGAACTTGGCGTTTCACTGTGCTGGCGCACGGTCAATGCCCAAAACCATTGTGAATATTCGCGCGTTCGTGCCAGGGCAGAAACCAACGAGCGCGTCGGCCAGCGGCAGCGCTGGCAAGAGCCCCGCGCGGCGCCCAGGACCCGCCCCGAGCGGGCGCGCATCGGAAAGTTTAGATCCACCCCGAGAGCAAAACGCAGGCACCAGCCGAAAATGCATACAAACTCCATATACAATCAATCAAAAAATTGCCCGCCGCAGAATCTCGCGCGGGAGAGCCCCGAAAAGTTCACCCGAACAGGATGGCGCCTATATGGGCGCCAACAAGAACTTACATTGACCCGGTTGCCTTCAGAGAAACGCCCCCGATCTAAACTTTTCCGCCGGCGGGGCCAGGAGGGGGCGACGGAGGCGGGCGCGGGGGCCCTCGGCTGGGCCAGCGGCGCTGCCGCGCGAGGGACAGCGCCCGCCTCAAACTGCGAGCCGCAGCCGCGGCGCGCGCCGCCCTGGCAACGCGCGCGCGGGCGCGGCCGCGTCGAGCGGGCCCAGGGCGTCGCCGCGCGCGCGGGGCCCCCCTGCGGCAGCTGGAAATGGTCTCGCCGACGGGGCGCCTGCACTCACGCTCATTCGCCGTAAATGCAAAACGCCGACGTGTAAAATCCAATTGCGGGGGCGGGGGTCAGATTCCCACTGCTCATCCCGCGGGGCCCCCCTCCCCCTCCACAGCACGCCCCGTAATCGAAAGTATGGTCGTAGTCGTGGTGGTCGTAGCCGTCGTGATACCTGGATGTCGCCCCTTTCAGGCGGCTGGCGGCGGGGTGGGCGATCGCCCCCTCCCAACCAAGCCCCCCGCTCGCCTTCGCGGCTGGCGGTTTCGCTCCAAGCCCCCGGCGCCCCTCGCCCGCAGGGCTGGGAGTTGCGCCGGGGGGGGGCGGCAGGCCCCGGCGCCCGCCTCGCTGGCTCGGTCGCCGACGACGCGGGATCCACGTCGTTCAGCCCTTGACCGAACGGCCGCTGTCCGTTGGCCTGGCTCGCCCGCACCCCGCCAATGGGATCGCCGCAGCGCGCGCCACGAGCCCCCAAGGCCCCATCGCCGCGCGGCCCCCCATCCTGCGCGCGAGCGTGGCTTCGGACGGACACGGCCCACCGGCGCAACCCCTGCGTCTCGAGCTCGAGCGGCTGTAGAAACCAATATGGCGAACCCACAGGTCCCCGCCCCCGCTGCACATAGCCCGCGGCCTTAATGGACAAACTATACAATTCAAGGAATCTGGCCATGCATTGAACTTTGCCCACATGCTTTCTACGCTGCTCCACTGGATCCTGCATGCAAAACAGCGATGCTCTCTACGTCAACGTTGTCGGAGACTGAAGTTGCACGTTCGGAAAGGAGGTCACTCCAGAAGAGCTCGGGCAACCAGTATGGCAGTTTGTGGCAGGTGCAGAAGGGCGGGAGACGCGTGGGCAAAAATTCGGCTGCTGGAGAAAATCAAGTGGTTGATGATGCGGTCCGACTCCTTGGGTCTAATAATCGATACCACAGGCGGCTGGCAAAATTTCATCATCTTGTCAAGTCCCGATTCACGAGCCCGTCCGATGATGCGCGCGGCGCGCTTTACACGATTGTCCTGTCGTGGTCGCACAAGTCGCACGCATGGGAGTGGGAATGCTTCGTGGACGCGTCGGCGGCAGCAAGTGAGCAAGACATGCAACGTCAGCGCGCGCGCTCGGCTGCGCAGGACTGCACGCGCAGCATGCTTAGGGGAGTTCATTGTTGCACCTCTTGCCGATGTCAGCTACGAGGCATTATTTGCGGGATGACAGTCGATGTTTGAAGCGACAGCTTATCATGTCTTAGCGGCCATCGCTGAACATCGTTGGAGTGGGGGCAGGCTGGAAGGGAAAGGGCACGCAAAATGATGTTTCAGAGCTTTGTCATGCGGATGCGCGGCCGGAACCCGGCCAGAGTGCAGGACGCATTCTCGCCAGAACACATAGAACGCTCTGGCGGCGAAGACCAAGCGTCGGCATGGCGGAGAAGACTCCGCACAGCATTGCAGATTGCCCGGAGGCCGCTTCGTCAAGAAATTTGCCCGAGGGCGCGTGAAGCAGCGCGGTCGCGGACATTGCGGCACACTGTCTCTGCAGTGTCTACCGCTGCTCGCCTCTTGCCAGCCAGCTAGACCCAGAGCGACAGTTTTTCAGAACTACGACAGGACGACGGGTCACGCGATGGTGCGAATCCATTGGCTACGATGCCCAATGTTCCTGCATCAGGTGCGTATCAGAAGAAATGTTCGGTAGTTTGTCGAACGCTCGTTGTATTCCCGGACGCTCGCCTGCAAATGTCATGTTGTAGCGGTGAATTAAAATCCGGTTAACACCGTGCTCTTCCAAGTGCCTGGTGGATATGTTGTCAAAGTGTCGGAAGTACCTTGGACGCGCAGGATCTGACGCGTGCCCTTGCGGGAGTGCGGATTTCAACCCTTTTGTCGAAAATCTCTGGACATTGGGTCTCTACGCTGGAGCAGGAGATCAAGTTGCAGTGTCCAGAGACCCTCCCAACAGGTTGGAACGCCCGCTCGAGGTAGAAACCTTCAGAGGATGATGGCAAACAGCAGATGGGCGACGCTGTGGCCAGGGCATGTGATCAGATTCTTGGAAAACCGACGGGGTGCTGAGTCACGATTGTCAGATGTTATAATGGGTGTTGCATGAGCGGATCGGTGCCGTGCGTTCTTCTTTACATCCATGCCCACCCGTGCAAGACGTCGCTGCTTTCACAAATATTTGACGATATCTAGCTGTCGCCCCGATTGACCGTCAATCAGGCAACCTTCATATGTACAGCGCAGGACCAGTTGGCAGCGAGGCGGTTTCTTTTGAAATTTGGATCGGCTCCAGTTCCTGACGTTTTGCAACGTGAATGGCCCAATGAGTTTTTCAAACTTCAACTGGAAATGGAACAGAAGCCACGGTCCAATTTGCGCGAAGCCGAACAGCATAGGCATGGTGTGCTGGCCTTGTGGCCGAAGTCGAAATTAATCGTGGTTGGGGTTGCGACATGGGAGGAATTTGAAAGGTGATCGCTGGTAAGCTATACAGGTCATCATAAGCGGCATTTGCATCTGACTTTCGCTCGCATGTGGCCAACTACCTCAGCAACGAGTACCACGTGAGGGTTGCATGTTCTTCTTTGCTGGATGTTCAAGGTCTTCTGCCCCAGCGCAAACAACGAGCAGGCCAAACGGACATACAAGTGCAGCCAGATGATATCGACGATTTCTTCGGGAGTTGTCCACGGGAGGGAGGACGCGAGATGCTGCGCGACCTGCTTGCTCGGCACGCTCAACAGCACCAGGAGCAATATAGTTCTTCATGTAGCCAAAAAGTGAATGGAACAATTTCCCAAGCGTGCATGGTTGACTGCTGCTTCGTCGGGTCCCCATACGTGGAGGACCACGCAAACTGTCCGCAAGGTCACGGCTTTTGCATCCAATGTCCCGCGCAAGGCGGGCTTCACGTCAATGCACATCCGCGACCTCGCGGTCGTCATGGAGCATGATTTCAAATCCGCCGACCCCTGAGGCGTGTGCGATATCCTTCTCAACTGGATACGTTGTCTTTTGATACATCGCACACTCTATTCCAACGCCCTTCCCTCAACCTCGGACCACCTGCAAACTCCTCTCCGGGACCCCCCATCGCGCCTCCACCGCGTCTGACATATCCAGCCCCCTTGAGTCCTCTGGGCCTAGGTTTCTAGGAGCTGCAAACTCCTCTCCGGGGCCCCCCATCGCGCCCCCACCGCGTCTGACATATCCAGCCCCCTTGAGTCCTCTGGCCATAGGTTTCTAGGAGCCACCCACCCTGCAAAATCCTCCTGCAAAATCCTCGCCCGGACCTCCCACCGCGCCCCCACCGCGTCTGATATTCCCAGCCTCCCTGAGGCTTCTGGGCATAGGTTTCTAGGAGCCACCTACCCTGCAAAATCCTCGCCGGGACCCTTCCACCGCGCCCCTACCGCGTCTGACATTCCCAGCCCCCCTGAGGCCTCCTCTGGGCATAGGTTTCTCCCACCCTGCAAAATCCTTGCCGGGACCCCCCACCGCGCCCCCACCGCGTCTGACATTCCCAGCCCCCCTGAAGTCTCTGGGCATAGGTTTCTGGGAGCCACCTACCCTGCAAAATCCTCGCCGGGACCCCCCACCGCGCCCCCCACCGCGTGTGACATTCCCAGCCCCCCTGAGGCTTCTGGGCATAGGTTTTACCCACCCTGCAAAATCCTCGCCGGAACCCCCTACCGCGCCCCCACCGCGTCTGACATTCCCAGCCCCCCTGAGGCCTCTGGGCATAGGTTTCTAGGAGCCACCCACCCTGCAAAATCTTCGCCGGGACCCCCCACCGCGCCCCCACCGCGTCTGACATTCCCAGCCCTCCTGAGGCCTCTGGGCATAGGTTTCTAGGAGCCACCCACCCTGCAAAATCCTCGCCGGGACACCGCGTCTGACATTTCCAGCCCCCCTGAAGCCTCCGGGCATAGGTTTCTAAGAACCACCCACCCTGCAAAATCCTCGCCGGGACCCCCCACCGCGCCCTCACCGCGTCTGACATTCCCAGTTACCCTGAGGCCTCTGGGCATAGGTTTTTAGGAGCCACCCACCCTGCAAAATCCTCGCCGGGACCCCCCACCGCGCTTCCACCGCGTCTGACATTCCCAGCTCCCTGAGGCCTCTGGGCATAGGTTTCTAGGAGCCACCTACCCTGCAAAATCCTCGCCGGAACCCCCCACCGCGCCCCCACCGCGTCTGACATTCCCAGCCCCTCTGAAGCCTCTGGGCATAGGTTTTAGGAGCCACCCACCCTGCAAAATCCTCGCCGGGACCTTCCAGCGCGCTCTCACCGCGACTGACATTCCCAGCCCCCCTGATGTCTCTGGGCATAGGTTTCAAGAGCCACCCAACCTGCAAAATCCTCGTCGGTACCCGCCACCGCGCCCCCACCGCGTCTGACATTCCCAGCCCCCCTGAAGCCTCTGGGCATAGGTTTCTAGGATCCACCCACCCTGCAAAATCCTCGCCGGGACCTCCCACCGCGCCCCCACCGCGTCTGACATTCCCAGCCCCCCTGAGGCCTCTGGGCATGAGTTTCACCCACCCTGCAAAATCCTCGCCGGAACTCCCTACCGCGCCCCCGCCGCGTCTGACATTCCAAGCCCCCCTGAGACCTCTGGGCATAGGTTTCTAGGAGCCACCCACCCTGCAAAATCCTCGCCAGCACCCCACCGCGCCCCCACCGCGTCTGACATTCCCAGCCTCTCTGCAGCCTCTGGGCATAGGTTTTAGGAGCCACCCACCCTGCAAAATCCTCGCCGGGACCCCCCACCGCGCCCCCACCGCGTCTGACATATCCAGCCCCCTTGAGTCCTCTGGGCATAGGTTTCTAGGAGCCACCCACCCTGCAAAATCCTCCTGCAAAATCCTCGCCCGGACCTCCCACCGCGCCCCCACCGCGTCTGATATTCCCAGCCTCCCTGAGGCTTCTGGGCATAGGTTTCTAGGAGCCACCTACCTCGCAAAATCCTCGCCGGGACCCCCCACCGCGCCCCTACCGCGTCTGACATTCCCAGCCCCCCTGAGGGCTCTGGGCATAGGTTTCTCCCACCCTGCAAAATCCTTGCCGGGACCCCCCACCGCGCCCCCACCGCGTCTGACATTCCCAGCCCCCCTGAAGTCTCTGGGGATAGGTTTCTGGGAGCCACCTACCCTGCAAAATCCTCGCCGGGACCCACCACCGCGCCCCCACCGCATCTGACATTCCAAGCCCCCCTGAGGCTTCTGGGCATATGTTTCACCCACCCTGCAAAATCCTCGCCGGAACCCCCTACCGCGCTCCCACCGCGTCTGACATTCCCAGCCCCCCTGAAGCCTCTGGGCATAGGTTTCTAAGAGCCACCCACCCTGCAAAATCTTCGCCGGGACCCCCCACCGCGCCCCCACCGCGTCTGACATTCCCAGCCCTCCTGAGGCCTCTGGGCATAGGTTTCTAGGAGCCACCCACCCTGCAAAATCCTCGCCGGGACACCGCGTCTGACATTTCCAGCCCCCCTGAAGCCTCCGGGCATAGGTTTCTAAGAACCACCCACCCTGCAAAATCCTCGCCGGGACGCCCCACCGCGCCCTCACCGCGTCTGACATTCTTAATTACCCTGAGGCCTCTGGGCATAGGTTTTTAGGAGCCACCCACCCTGCAAAATCCTCGCCGGGACCCCCCACCGCGCTTCCACCGCGTCTGACATTCCCAGCTCCCTGAGGCCTCTGGGCATAGGTTTCTAGGAGCCACCTACCCTGCAAAATCCTCGCCGGGACCCCCCACCGCGCCCCCACCGCGTCTGACATTCCCAGCCCCTCTGAAGCCTCTGGGCATAGGTTTCTAGGAGCCACCCACCCTGCAAAATCCTCGCCGGGACCTTCCACCGCGCTCTCACCGCGACTGACATTCCCAGCCCCCCTGAAGTCTCTGGGCATAGGTTTCAGGAGCCACCCAACCTGCAAAATCCTCGTCGGTACCCGCCACCGCGCCCCCACCGCGTCTGACATTCCAAGCCCCCCTGAAGCCTCTGGGCATAGGTTTTAGGAGCCACCCACCCTGCAAAATCCTCGCCGGGACCCCCCACCGCGCCCCCACCGCGTCTGACATTCCCAGCCTTCTGAAGCCTCTGGGCACAGGTTTCTAGGAGCTACCCACCCTGCAAAATCCTCGCACGGTACACTGCGTCTGACATTCCCAGCCCCCCTGAGGCTTCTGGGCACAGGTTTCTAGGAGCCACCCACCCTGCAAAATCCTCGCCGGGACCTCTCACCGCGCCCCCACCGCGTCTCACATTCCCAGCCCCCCTGAAGCCTCTGGGCATAGGTTTCTAGGAGCCACCCACACTGCAACATCCTCGCCGCACCAACCCCACCGCGCCTACCGCGTCTGACATTCCCACTCCCTGAGGCCTCTGAGCCTAAATCTAGGAGCCAACCCTCCGCTAAATCCTCGCCGGGACTCTCCCCACCGCGCCCACCTACCACCGCGTCTGACATTCCCAGCCCCCCTGAGGCCTCTCGGCATAGGTTTCTCCCACCCTGCGAAATCCTCGCCGGGCTCCACCGCGCCCCCGCCGCGTCTGACATTCCCAGCCCCCCTGACGTCTCTGGCCATAGGTATCTAGGAGCCACCTACCCTGCAAAATCCTCGCCGGGACCCCTCACTGCGCCCCCGCCGCGTCTGACACTCCCAGCCCCCCTGAGGCGTCTGGGCATAGCTTTCACCCACCCTGCAAAATCCTCGCCAGAACCCCTTACCGCGCCCCCACCGCGTCTGACATTCCCAGCCCCCCTGAGGCCTCTGGGCATACGTTTCTAGGAGCCACCCACCCTGCAAAATCCTCGCCGGGACCCCCCACCGCGCCCCCACCGCGTCTGACACTTCCAGCCCTCCTGAAGCTTCTAGGCATAGGTTTCTTGGAGCGACCCACCCTGCAAAATCCTCACCGGGACCACCCACCGCGCCCCCACCGCGTCTGACATTCCCAGCCCCCCTGAGGCCTCTGGGTATAGATTTCATCCACCCTGCAAAATCCTCGCCGGAGCTCCCTACCGCGCCCCCACCGCGTCTGACATTCCCAGCCCCCCTGAGGCCTCTGGGCATAGGTTTCTAGGAGCCACCCACCCTGCAAAATCCTCGCCGGGACCTTCCACCGCGCTCTCACCGCGACTGACATTCCCAGCCACCCTGAAGTCTCTGGGCATAGGTTTCAGGAGCCACCCAACCTGCAAAGTCCTCGTCGGTACCCGCCACCGCGCCCCCACCGCGTCTGACATTCCAAGCCCCCCTGAAGCCTCTGGGCATAGGTTTCTAGGATCCACCCACCCTGCAAAATCCTCGCCGGGACCTCCCACCGCGCCCCCACCGCGTCTGACATTCCCAGCCCCCCTGAGGCCTCTGGGCGTAAAGTTTTTAGGAGCCACCCATCCTGCAAAATCCTAGCCGAGACCCCCAACGCGCCCCCACCGCGCTGACATTCCCAGCCTCCCTGAGGCCTCTGGGAATAGGTTTAGGAGCCACCACCCTGCAAAATCCCTCGCCGGGACCCCCACCGCGCCCCCACCGCGTCTGACATTCCCAGCCTTCTGACCCTCTGGGCATAGGTTTCTAGGAGCCACCCACCCTGCAAAATCCTCGCCGGGACCTCCCACCGCGCCGCCACCGCGACTGACATTCCCA
Organism: Prorocentrum cordatum; assembly: GCA_963575745.1. Lineage (NCBI taxonomy): Eukaryota > Dinophyceae > Prorocentrales > Prorocentraceae > Prorocentrum > Prorocentrum cordatum. The sequence goes on along the minus strand of CAUYUJ010004191.1, from coordinate 51,826 downwards.
GCCCCCCTGAAGTCCCTGGGCATAGGTTTCAAGAGCCACCCAACCTGCAAAATCCGCGTCGGTACCCCGCACCGCGCCATCACCGCGTCTGACATTCCCAGCCCCCCTGAGGCTTCTGGGCATAGGTTTCTAGGAGCCACCCACCCTGCAAAATCCTCGCCTGGACCCCCCACCGCGCCCCCACCGCGTCTGACATGCCCAGCCCCCCTGAGGCCTCTGGCTATAGGTTTCTGGGAGCCACCTACACTGCAAAATCCTCGCCGGGACCCCCCGCCGCGCCCCCACCGCGTCTGACATTCCCAGCCCCCCTGAAGCCTCTGGGCATAGGTTTCTCCCACCATGCAAAATCCTCGCTGGGAGCCCCACCGCGCCCCCACCGCGTCTGACATTCCCAGCCCCCCTGACGTCTCCGGCCATAGGTTCTAGGAGCCACCTACCCTGCAATCCTCGCCGGGACCCCCCGCCGCGCCCCCAGCGCGTCTGACACCCCCAGCCCCCCTGAGGCCTCTGGGCATAGCTTTCACACACCCTGCAAAATCCTCGCTGGAACCCCCTACCGCGCCCCCACCGCGTCTGACATTCCCAGCCCCCCTGAGGCCTCTGGGCATACGTTTCTAGGAGCCACCCACCCTGCAAAATCCTCGCCGGGACCTCTCACCGCGCCCCCACCGCGTCTGACATTCCCAGCCCCCCTGAAGCCTCTGGGCATAAGTTTCTAGGAGCCACCCACACTGCAACATCCTCGCCGGGACACCGCGTCTGACCTTCCCAGCCCCCCTGAGGCCTCTGGGCATAGGTTTCTAGGAGCCACCCACCCTGCAAAATCCTCGCCGGGACCCCCCACCGCGTCTGACATTCCCAGCCCCCCTGAAGTCTCTGGGCCTAGGTTTTTAGGAGCCACCCACCCTGCAAAATCCTCGCCGGGACCCCCCACCGCGCCCCCGCCGCGTCTGACATTCTCAGCTCCCTGAGGCCTCTGTCCATAGGTTTCTAGGAGCCACCCACCCTGCAAAATCCTCGCCGGGACCCCCCACCGCGCTCCCACCGCGTCTGACATCCCCAGCCCCTCCGAAGCATCTGGGCATAGGTTTCTAGGAGCCACCCACCCTGCAAAATCCTCGCCGGGACCCCCCACCGCGCCCCCGCCGCGTCTGACCCAGCCCCCCTGAGGCATCTGGGCACAGCTATCACCCACCCTGCCAAATCCTCGCCGGGACGCCCCACCGCGCCCCCACCGCGTCTGACATTCCCAGCCCCCCTGAGGACTCTGGGCATAGGTTTCTAGGAACCACCCACCCTGCAAAATCCTCGCCGGGACCCCCCACCGCGCCCCCACCGCGTCTGACATTCCCAGCCCCCCTGAAGCCTCTGAGCATAGGCTTCTAGGAGCCACCCACCCTACAAAATCCTCGCCGGGACACCGCGTCTCACATTCCCAGCCCCCCTGAGGCCTCTGGGCATACGTTTCTAGGAGCCACCCACCCTGCAAAATCCTGGAGAGGTCGTTCCGCGGGTGGTTGGAGGGGTCTTGTTCGACTCCTGGGAGGGCTAAAATTCCACACCCCTCACGAGGATTGTGGCCCCGACGGGGGAGGGGAGAAAAGTGGTCGCCCCATCTGTGATCGATCGCCCGAAAAATGGCCCCAAGATACCTCCCAGACCCCTCCCAAAGAGCCCCAAGAGGCCCCAGAAGCCTCCAAGAGGCCCCCAAGATGCCCCCAAGAGGCCCCCAAGAGGCCCCAAGAGGCTCCCCCGAGGCACCCAAGACGCTCCTGGAAGCCCCAGGGGCCGCCAAGAGGCCCCCAAGACGCCCCAAACGGCCTCCAAGAGGCTCCCAAGAGGCCCGAAGAGGCTCCCCCAAGGCACCCAAGACGTTCCCAGAAGCCCCTGGGGCCGCCAAGAGGCCCCCAAGACGCCCCAAAAGGCCTCAAAGAGGCTCCCAAAGGACATCCCAAGAGACTCCGCGATGCATCCAAGAGGCCTCTGGCCCTTCTGCTCGTCCTCCCCTCCTCGTCCGCCTCCCCCTCTTCTTCCTCCCTCCTCCCCTCCCCCACCTCCTCCTCCGATTCCTCCTCCATCCCCCCCTCTTGGGATATGGCGGCATCCTCTGTCCTTCGCTTCTCTGTATGCTCCCACACTTCCCTGATCGAATCAAAGCAACTCCTCTGGGCATCATTGCTGAAAAGATGACCAACAAATCCCGACAGTCGGTACTCTTTGCTAAAGTGGCTGTTTTAGGATGGGCTGGTGGGGATTCGCGAAGCGTGAACAATTTTGTGAATCGAGTCCTCCGTTGCATACGAATCCTGACCGAACTGATTTGGATCTTAAGCGCGAGCTGCCTGAGCACATAGTCCACATAGTAGCTGACCCAGAGGAAACTGACAGGGGAACATGCCAGGAAGACGCGCCGCGCAACGTTCCAAGGGACGCGCCAGGCGAAGTGCCAGGGGACGTGCCATGGGGACGCACCGCGGGACGTGCCATGGGGACGCGCTACGGAACGTGCCAATGGACGTGCCACGGGACGTGCCAGGGGGCGCGCCGCGCGACGTGCCAGGGGGACTCGCCACAGGACGCGCCACGGAACGTGCCAGGTTGCAATGCTGAGCGAGTGTATCGTTCTGAATGTACCGTGCCGAGGGCTGTGCTGTGCTTCGCCGTGTTGAACTGCGATGTGCCATGCCGCGATTGTGCTCTATAGTGTTGTGGACCGAGTCTTCCCTTGCATACGAGTCCTGGCCGAACTGCTGTGGATCTTAAGCGCGAGCTGCCTGAGCACATAGTCCACATAGTAGCTGCCCCAGAGGTAGCTAACTGACAGGGGAACATGCCAGGAAGACGCGCCGCGCAACGTTCCAGGGGACGCGCCAGGCGACGTGCCAGGGGACGTGTCATGGGGACGCACCGCGGGACGTGCCAAGGGGACGCGCTACGGAACGTGCCAATGGACGTGCCACGGGACGTGCCAGGGGACGCGTCGCGCGACGTGCCAAGGGGGATTCGCCACGGGACGCGCCACGGAACGTGCCGGGGAACGTGCCAGGTTGCAATGCTGAGCGAGTGTATCGATCTTGATGTACCGTGCCGAGGGCTGTAAAGTGTTTCGCCGTGTTGAACTGCGAAAGGCCATGGCACGATTGTGGTCTGTAATCTTGTGAATCGAATCCTCCGTTGCATACGAATCCTGACCGAACAGTTTTGGATCTTCAGCGCGAGCTGCCTGAACACATAGTCCACATAGCAACTGCCCCAGAGGTAACAAGCAATGGAACATGCCAGGAAGACGCGCCGCGGAACGTTCCAAGGGACGCGCCAGGCGACGTGCCAAGGGACGTGCCACTTGGAGGCACCGCGGGACGTATATATATATGTATATATATACACATATATATATATATATACGTATTGGTGTAACTATACATATATATACACATACATACATACATACATACATACATACATACATACATACATACATACATACATACATACCACGCGCGCGCTACACGCGCGATTAGGTCCTAGTTGACTCCGGAAACGATGTCAGATGACATGAGAACCAGGAAACCAGGAGAGAGGCCCGCCATGCATAGAACCTCTTTCGGCCTGATTGCGGGGGTTCCTCGGAGGTGGCTCCGGAGTCTGGGAGCGGGAGTGAAAAGGGGGTGGAGGAATGAGAAAGGGTGGAGAGAATGGTCTGTGGACGGTCTTGGGGTGCCCCTTGAGCCATCTTGGCATCTTGCGACCAGCTCGGGGGTCCGACCGGAGCCAGCCTGCCTGGGACGTCTGACATGCTTGGGGACCCGTCTGGGGACAACTTGGACTGTCTCCGAAGGTATTGGAAGCCCCAGATGCCCCAATAGCAGCCCAAATGCAATCTGGGGAGGGCTTGGGCCCAGGGGCCGCCTGGGCCAAAGATTCCGCATGGAACCGAACCCCAAACCTGAAAATCTGCGTGTACGTGGCACGTGCCCCCTGAGCTTCCCGACGTACATCTGGGAACCCCTACGTCTTCCCGCGCAACTTTTTCGAGCCCGCGAAAAGCTCAAAACGGGCCCAAAGGGCCCCAAAAGGCCTTCATAACGATCCTACTGGACACCGAGATGCCAGCCTCCAGAACGACCCGTTGAACAATGCCTCCCACATGCTGTTGTCTTTCCTGCTTTTCATCTTCCCCACTCCTCGCGATTCGGGTGACGGAACCTGCCCCAAGAATCCTGAAATCTATCCACGCGTTGTCGCGGGGCATATGCAGTACACAATCCCCCCACCTGTGGTCTTGCCACAGAGATGCGCGGCGTGCCAACTTTCTACCTTCTTGACATCTTGCACAACCCGTGGCGAGAGCAACCGCAACAGCAATGGCGGCCTCGGCGACGCCAAGCAAGCTCTGAACACCAGAGCAGCTCAAACCTACACGCATCGCCCCGATCTGGGGTCGGCGGCAGAGGCGGCAGCCTTTAGATAGAGATTTGAGGACGCCAAACCATGACTTGAAAAGGACCCCGAAGCTGCCACTTAGTATGCGTGAAAAGGAGAACAGGTCCGATCTCTCACGGCCTCCATGATTGCTTCTGGAATGGATGTGGCGACACCTCCCCAGCAGACAATGGATGCCTTTCGCCAAGCAGCATTTCGCGCAGTTTACCCCAAAGGAAGCACATGTATGTGGTGCTGGATGTTGTTCCATATTGTTATCAAGGGACATGCGATCGAGGTACCATACCATACCATACCATACCATACCGTACATACATACCATACATACAGACATACACATAGGCATACATGTATACATATAAATATAAATATAGGTGTACACATACATATCAGTAACTACATATATCTACATATCGAGTAATGCCATCAACAGGGCGCGGAGGACGAGATGGATGAGGACACACTTCAAGCGGGACAGGCGCGCGGCGCAGAGCCGGGAGGCGTTCTACATAGCAGATGTTCGTGGTCCCGGTCTCCTTGTCCGTCTCAGTCTTGGAGACAGCGTGCATCCACTTGAAGCTCAGCGACTTGACGAGGTCATACACGGCGTCAGCTGCAGGCACGAGGGCGAGGGGGGCGGTATGACGACAATGATAAAGTTAGTGGTAACGACCATGTTAGAGAGAACATGTGGTTGATAATGAGAATCATCATCACCATCACCATCGCCATCACAACCATACTAACCACCCCTCACTTCATCATCACCATCATCAATACCGCCAACATCACCACCATTATCAGTATCATCACCGCAACCATCAACATTCTAGTCGTCACCATCACAACCACCATTATCATAATCATCGTCCAGGCAACCATCACCATCACCATCACCATCACCACCATCATCACCATCATCACCATCACCATCACCACCACCATCATCACCATCACCAACATCAACATAAACATCAACATCAACAACAACTACATCGACATCGACATCAGCTCAGCATCACCACCACCACCATCATAATCATCATTATCATTATCATCCTCCCCATCCTCATTCCCATCATCACCATCACCATCATCAACATCACCATCACCAACACCACCATCATCATCATCCTCATCATCATCATCATCATCAACAACAGCACCATCATCATCACCATCATCACAATCATCGTCATCATGGAATTCGTCACCATCATCATCATCATCATCGTCGGGGCAGGAGTCGGTCCGAGATCGCTGTTGCGGTCTGCGGTAGCCAGGCAACCCTTTTCGGTGCAGGGCGCTGGTGGCGGAAGGCTCTGACGCGGCACCACTGCGAGCTGCAGCGGGAACAGCTTCAAACGACTACTGCTACCTCAATGCCAGAACTGGTGGCGTGCAAAAGGGTGCGTGTGTGTGTGCGCGCGCGTGTGGGTGTGAATGTGTGTGCGTGTGTGTGTGTGTGTGTGCGTGTGTATGGCAGCGCTAACTGTGTGCTTGTGTTGTGTTCGACGGTGCGGCAACCTCACTTCTTCAGTTCTAGCTCGCGTAAACTGACAACTCGTGGTTCGGCCGAGAGGCTTGTGCCCCGCCTGCGCGCGCCCGCAAAGTGTGTGTGTGTGTGTGTGTGTGTGCGTGCGTGCGTGCGTGTGTGTGTGTGTGTGTCTGTGTGTGCGCGCGCGTACTTCCGTACCCACACCGGTGTTGATTCAGCTACAGTCAACCCGCATAAGATGGACGCACGATAAGGATGCACGGGCCTTGGAAGGCCATTTCGACACTTTGCGGGCGGGGCGCGGCCAGCGAAAGCGGCCAGACGCATGCAACGGCAACCTTGGAGAATGGCCCATCCTTACAATACGGTTTGACTGTCACTCCCCGTGCAACACGAAAATGATCCGCCACAATCTGGGAGCGAACAGGCAAGAAGGACGCAAGAAGGCCCAAGAAAGCCCCAAAACGATCAAGGAGGCGCCCAAGAGGAGGAACCCGAGGTAAGATTTCGAACCGTTCCTCCGAAGACTGCCCCCGAAACTGCCGAAAGGCCCCCTAGAGGTGGGCCCCCCGAATGACCCGCGTCCTAAAAGACTCCGAGAAGCCTCAGACCCAAAACCCAAGCACGGTGACTGGATGGGTCGAGGGCCGCTAACCATATGGGTCCAACGGAATACATACATACATGCAGACATACGTACATACATACATGCATACAAATGTACATGCATGCATGCATGCATGCATGCATACATACATACACACAAGAAGTGTACAATTTCCAGTTAGGGGGCCGATGGTTTCCACGCGGGGCAACGCCCTGGTGAAAAGCAACTTGCTGTGCCAGACAAGCCGCCAAGGCCTGGCCAACCGCTCAGCCGGCCACTTCGTTCCCTCCAACTCCCTCCCCTCCCTCCCTCCCCCCCTCTCCCTCTCTTCTTATGTCTCATCCTGATCCTGATCCTCCTCCTCCTCCTCCATTTTCATCTCCTCCTCCTCCTCCTCCTCCTTGTGCCGTCTCTGCCGGTACCTCCACTGCGCGAGACACCAGGGGTGCGCACAGCATCTGCGCAAATGTCGCTCCTGCGCGCGAAGTGTCCGGCCAAACTGATGCAGAAGTACGCGTCTCCTGTGCTGTGCAAAACCAATTGCGTCCGTCATGGGGACCACTCCAAGAAACGCCGATGTTCTCATCACTGCGACGGCGGAACGGACCCGGGCAGTATCGGGCAAGCGTTTTGCTGCCGAACTCCTGGAATGATATTGTGGCTCTTTCGTTGGATTCCATCTTTCTGCAAACCACAAAGCGCAACACATAACTTTTTACGAACCCCAAACAGGCATCCTCCTTCGGTGGGCATGTCGGCAGTGGAAGACTGCTGATCGCGGGCGGTACAATACTTTGTCGGCCTGCTCTATTCAGTGTCACGATTGCCCCGCTATTCCCATTGAGGTCAATGACGGTTCCAACAAAAAAGTTCGATTCTGAGCAACATACCGTTTTAATCGCCTTGGTCAACGAGCCTCCAGGCATCCGCGGCCAATAACTCCAGTGGGTCCTCTCCGATCTGAGTCGGGACCCGATACAGAGAAACCCTGTACCACGTCAGCCAACATGGCTTGAGCTTATGATCGGGTCCTGGCACTCAGAAGGGTAGCGTACTCGAAAGCGCCAGCACCGAACCAGAAAGGATCAAAATACCAACTTGCCCCCCGAGACACCAATTTGGACAACAACGGTCGCAATACCATCTTCGTTACCACGGGGAATAGCATTGGCAACTCTGGCGCGCATTGCGGTACCCCTTGACATGGCCAAGGGGTACAAGCAGTCTCCACGCTCGTCATAACACCGCACAGCACTGTGTGGCACTGCAGAAGTGCGCCTGGGAATTTGAAACTTTGGTGATCGCCCAAGGCTTCCCTGTGTCGAACGGTTTCAAAACCTAGTGCATTGTATTGAATATCTCCCCGAATTCGTGGCCCAATCCAGCAACGCGTTGCGCGGCAAACACTTCCTGAGGAACATGTCTACCTGGGACGAATCGGGTTTGGAACGGCTCTAATATCCACAGAGGCAACGCGTACATCCAGAGTGATCAAACATATTGTCCTGGCCTTCATGAAGCATGGAAGGGCCCATATGTTTTCCTAAGTTTGCTGGACTGCACACCCTGGGAAGCAGCACCGCCATTATGTGCACCCACGCTATCGGGAACTGCTTGGCGCAAACACTGAGCGGCAGAAAACGGCCAAGGCGACAAACTTGTCGGAACAAATATGTGAGGTACACTTCGGCCGCGCATCCGTCATGGCTTCCTTCCCCCAGATTTCGTGTCCCAATGGTTGCGCGCAAACGATTTCCACTGATCCACCAAAATGCCGCATCAATTCGCAAATCTCGCCAGAGGTCGACCTGGTGAGACTTGTGTTTCCTTTCCTTTCCTCCTCCTCCTCCGCCTCCTCCTCCAGTTTTTGGCCTGGGCATTCATAATTCCTGGTCTATGTTCCGATAATATATCATGGTTAATGGGTCCGCAGATGACATGGGTAAGAATGGATAGTGCCGTCAAGCATACACTAAGGTAACACTGAAGGGAGGAGGCTGGCCCGCCGGCCGACGCACGCGCGCGCGCCGCAGGCTCGTTCCTTTTCCGTTTCCCTAGAACCGAAGTAGTATAGTTGCGGACGCAGAAGTAGTCAGTCAGCACAGCAGGCAGGCAGCGCGCGCAAGGAGACAGAGAGAGAGAGAGAGAGCAGGCAGGGCGAAATATTGGCGGTGCGGAAGGGGTGCATTGACTCCCCCCGCGGGGGGGTCCGTAGAGCCGCCCGGACCCCCCGACCCACCTGGCCTGTACATATGCACAGCCACCGAAGCGAACCCCAAAAGCATGTTACCGCTGAGCGGAGGTTGCCAGGGGGCGGAAGGGCGAAGAAACCCGACGTTCACCGCCTGAGCTAATATTTCCAGCTCGGGCCACAATGCCCGTGCACACCTGGTGCACCCGCTCCACGAAGTAGCGTGGACAAGCATCGACTATGTCGCACTGGTTCCATTGCGCTGCATCACATTCTCCAGCGACCTCTCCGCGCACGAGAGTCGTCCCAGGGATCGCTGTTGTTCCAGCGCCACTGGTTCTGATTCCTGAAGGAGCTGTCTTCTCTTCCGCTCGAACTCCAGCCACTTGGCTCACTCTTGCCCTGGCCCTTCTCTGGCGGTCTCGCCTTTGGCGTGGGCGGCGGTGGAGGCTCTGGCAAGGTACTTGGCGCCCCAGAGTCACGCTGGATCTTGTCGGTGTACTCGTCCAGACTAAATCGCTGCCACGTTTTGCCGAGGTCGGTGGCTCGCTGATGAGAGGGATGCATGTACGTAGTATCCTTGAACTTCTCCATTCTCATTCTTGTCTTCGCAGTCGATAGGTGCCCGTCGATAGGGGGCCTCGAGCGCCCCGTCCTTCTCAGCGGTCTCCGCAGGCGCAGATAGGAGAGGGGGCTGGTTCAATTGGGCCTTAACCCCCTGGACCATGAAGGGGGGTCATTTCCATCGTCTGGAGCGCGTGTTGTACGGAATCTTCGCCCCGCGGCAGGCGGACGGCCAATTGCTTCACCGTCGAGTAGAAAGCAGCCACCAGGTCAATGAACATTCCCCCCTGCAGGCTTCCTCTGAATCCTTGTAGCATGCCAGTGCTGGCGGATATACAATACTGCAAACTCAGTTGAACATCCTGGGCGGCCGCCAATCTGCGTGACATGTAGAACGGCGTATATGAAGTCGACCGCCTTCTGCCGCACAAATCTATGGTGCATTTTGGCGAGAGTATTACATACATAGATATTCCTCTGTGCCTGAGCTGCCCAAACGTCGCCAGATCCCTTGTGGAAGAAAGTAACTTCTCCCTCCTTGAAATTGAGGGGTTCTCCCCCATGGGCCGCGATTTTCAACAGCAGAGGGTGAAGGGTGATAGCCACGTCAGCGGCCGCCACCTTGAAAAGGCCATCGGGGAAGAGGTCGGGCCCCGCCCGTTTCCGAGGTTGAGCCTTGGAAAAAAAAAGAAGAAGTGTAATCGTACACGGTAGGCATGCTTGAGACAGGAATGCGCTGCGATGGCCTGGTCGGTATACCGCTCGCCCTATTGTGCTGCTGCACACGCTCCTGGCCCGATATTGGATATCCTCGCTCGATCTGGGCACAGTGATCCTGAACAATTTCCTGAGTGCGTTCAGGGGTTTCAGTAACCATCTCCTGGGAGTCCCTCATACAAGGGACCGAGAAAGCGATCTTGGGGGGTCGACCAGCAAAACGGAGGGTTCTGTGGAGGTGTTCCCACTCCGTAATGGGGGTCTGTAAATCTATTGAGCTGCGTACTCCCTCCAGTTCCTTCACAAGGAAAACCGCGCGATCTTGTTGCAACGAGACAGCTAAGAGTTCCTGAGAGTCCGTCACGAACTGTTGAAGGGCGATCGCAAAAATGTCAGCCTTCATACTCCAAAGGTCACCCTTGTCCCAAGCATGGAGAAATCTACTGGCCCAATATCGGAGTCTCGTGAACGCCTGAGACATCAACTTGTCAACAGGGGTCCTCTGAAACATCCTGCATTCCCATGCCAGCCCAGGCTGCCTTGGGGTGGGCTGCAGAGGCGAAGAGGGGGAAGTGCGAGAGAGCGGAGGCCTTCCAACGGTTTCCTGCATGCATCTGCTCCGCTCCCGTCCCCCGACTGCCCCAGACTTCATTGTGAGATTGGGGCACATCGCATTCCAGGAGGTGCATCTGCCCACGCCATCTCTGGTGGATCTCGTGGTCAATTTCTTTCGTGAAAGCTAGGCCCCCCGTTTTCAACCGACGCGCAAACCGATGCAGGGTGCGCCGTTCAGAAAACACACTGGCCGCCAGGTCCCTCTTTTTCCCCGGGACCCTGGCAATCCCCCGCCTCGTCGCAATCAATATGCGAGTTCTGGCCGAGACATATGGAGTCGTTTTGGGAACAGGGAATGCCAGTCGAGCAGCCTGCAACATTTGGGACTGCACAATCGCCAGATGTTCATTGATGTCCGTTGTCCATGGGACTGCTGGGGTCTGACGTACTTTTTTCCTGAAATTGCGAACATGCCTCAGGATGCTGTCCAGTTCGGTCCTGTCCCTGCGACATCCCTTCGCTCCCGATCCATTATGTTGCAATGTCCCCCGCTCTAGCATTCGCATATACACACACCTATAATCGACTTTGTAGTTTAGGACCATCGCTTCGGCCTCGTCCAAAAAGTTCTTCGCAGCCTTGGTCCCCAAACAGATGTGCGGGGCATGCCTGGAGGCAAAGGTCATCCTCGCATGGGGGGGGGGGGGGGGGGGGGGGGGGGAGTACGCCACAATAATCATGCTTGGGGTGGCCACAAGCTTCACCCGGTTATCCTTGGTGAATTGCATGTCCTTCCCTTTGGGGGTCTGGCCTATGGGGACACACGTGTTGAACCATAACTCGCATCCTGACCCCTCCGATGACGTGCCTGACGCAAACGCAACAAAGGGTCCAGCTTTTCTCACACCTCCTTTATTCCTAGACTCCTGGATCCCTATCACCTGCGCATCAGACTGTTCGAATTGTTCCTGGACCGTGCGCGCACGTGCAGCCTTCCTCCTTCCAGCCGTTCCGAGCGCATGCCGAATGCTCGCGCTCTTGGGGTTGTACAGTACAACCTGAATCTGGAACCGAGCCTGGACTGGTTGCGCCTTGACTGTGGGCTCCTTTGGCGGCACGGCTGCAACCATACGTTGGCCATGGCACATGAAACCTTCTATCATGCCAGGTTCCTCCCCGCTGCCCCTTCTGACCCATGGGGGGTATGCCTCTCTACAGGATGGGGGGAGAAGCTGCGCCCATTCCCACTCCCGACCCGCATTATACTTCATTGCCGTCAACAACCTCGGGCCGATGGGGGAGGAGGGGCTTATTCCCCCACACATGGTTGCTCGCGCTATGTGGTCTGCCAGGGTATTCGAGGGGTGGTCATCGTGCGCTTTAACGTGGTGCACGTCAATCTTGCAAAGCTGAGTGGCAATCCTATGAAGGGCGAGCATCTGCCGAGCAAGCATGTGCTGCGGATCTACTGTGGCGCCCCCATGGATCAAATCCAAAGCATTTTTGGAATCTGAGTTGATGCTGACAGGCGCCCTTTCTCCTCTACTAGCCGCACCCTGGATAACATCAAGCAGAGACCAGCAGATAACAAGCATCTCACGAGGAAGGGCGCCGGAAGCTGTGCGGAGAGATGGGGCAGCACACGTTCGCAACCACAAGCCCGACCTCCACCCAGCAAAAGAGATGTTGCCTTCACCATCCTGACAGAGTTTTATGCTACTCCAGGCCCCCTCTTCCCCCGCATCAGGTCTCATGGACCCGTCTGTATAATAATGGCGCTGCTTGCTATTTCTATGAGTTATGGCATCAACAAGACACTGTTGCAATGCGTGACGAGCTGGGAAGGGCAAAGCGTCAATATCCAGCTCCACATTCCAGGGTGGAAGACGCGTATCTCGCAAAATCTCAACAACTGGTTGCACATGCTCTGGCATGCCAAGAAAGAAAGGCAAACCCTGGGTAGCAGCCGGGGGTTCCAAGGGGGGCTCGCTTGGCTGGTTCATCGGGGGGCCGCCTTCATCGGCTAACGGGCTGGAAGGGGGGTCGGTTACCTCTGGCCCATGGCCCTGGGACCCCGTCGTTCCTGGGGGGTCAGTCGGCGTCGTCTCGTCAGGGTATTCCGACCTGGTCCCACAATCAGGGTCGCACTGGGAGGCACCAGAAGGGGTGGGGACATGTACGGTGCAATCACTGCACCGTTCCTGTTGCTCCTGGGTCTCGGCCTTCGCCGATGCCTCATCTGGTGAGAGCAAATCTGCTAACGAAATCTTGCGTCTCTTCTCAGGTAGCTGGCTGCACTGGCGCCCTTCGTGCGGGATCGCCTCAACAAGTGATAATACACGCTTGCAGGATTGATGCTGATACACTGGCACGGGCTCAGATTGCCCCCAAGTCATTTGTCCAGCATGAGTGTGACAGCATGCGTGAGACCCTGGCAAACGGCCAGGGTCTTTCTGGCAACGTGCCTCCATCGGCTGTCCTGATGGAGGCCGCGTCGGTGATTCTTCCGCCTGACGCTGCAGACAGGCACGGCTGTGCTGCTGTGTTGCACTAGTCACGTCCGCAATGGAGCCTGAAATAGGCTCGGTTCCGCCCCGCTGGAGTTTGAAGGTCCCCACGGCGGTTCCAGAACCAAAATTCCAGGGAAAAGAGCCAGCTGGGCCCGTTACGGCCCCTCGCAGGCTTCCTGTCTGGCTCTTGACTGCGTGGGAATCTGGCACAGGCGTGTGGGCGGCAGAGGCGGTCGCATCACTACTGTCGTCGACCTCGTACTCGTATGTCAGGACCTGCCCCCATTGCACTCGACGCACCTGTCGTTGGAGAAGGGATGCTATATCATCCGCTCGCGGCTCTGCAGCTCCTTCGTTGTCGTCCTCTCGCTCAGTCGGCTGGCCCCCTTCAGCTGCACCTGGTGGTCGCTGGGGCAGATCCTCTTCCACATTCGGTTCTGGCTGCGGTGCGCCCGGCTCAGGCCCAGGTTGAATTTCTGAGGGTACATAGTGGTCGAAATCGCCCAGACTGGGCCCCCCAACTGCTCGGTCCAGACGGTCACGTGCTACTCGTAGTGCCTCTTGCGCCAGGCGCACCTCCATCCACCATTCATCCACTGAGCTCCGAACAATCGCAGCCATTGATCGTGCATACTGGTGTCGTCGTGATATCCCTCTCGCCCATATTTGATCGCATAGTTCACGTGCAGCCTGCATGAGCTCAGGGAACGTGTCATACCTCCTGTTGAGTATCGGTATGGTCTGGAATATCTGCATCGCGCATGGTATGCAGTATATCATCCAGTCGCGCCTCGCAAAATCATCGTTGTACAGGTAGTGCTCAATGCTCCACGCCGCTGCCTGATCACGGGCTGCCGTTATCAGACTTCCCTGGACATGACGTTATGCCTGTTGTTCAATCGTCTCAGGGCGATCATCTGGCGGTGCCTGGCCGTTCACACACATTCCGTCGATGCGCCGTGTTTGCACTGTACTCTGGTACAGGCTGGTCGAGTCATCGCCCTGCTCCTCCTGGCCCCGCGTCCCCTGGTTGCCCGTGGCGAACCTGCCAAAGCCTAGTTGTGGGACAGGATGTGGGACGGGATGTGCAGGATGTGCTTCTGGGCCCTCACTCTGGGGTTGCACCTCGATCACCATCATCTCTTGCTCGGTCCCATCTGGGGTATGTGCTCCGTGTTCAGGGGCATGTACTTCGGGCGCTGCTGTAGTGTGCGCCTCATGTACAGGATGGGGTAGCCTTCCTCCTCGTCAAGTTGTCTCGATGGCATTCACGGATAGTTCTTCACCCCTTCGAATGCGATTTCCAACCCGAGGCTGACGATGTGCTTGATGGGCCTGGAGCGTCAAATATCTCCTAGCTCTCGTCATCCTCGCCATCTGTTCAATCATGTAGTTGGCCCACGCATCAGGGTTGCGGGCGAGCAATGCTGAGAGCCTCTGCTGGCTGTTGTGTCGCGCAATTCCCCCACTGCACCATGCCCCATTGCAGGTCTCAATCGCAGCACGATTGCATTGATCCCATCTCATTATTGTCGCCATGGCCAGGTGGCTACGCACTGCAGGTACACACCAATCAATCCAGCCCTGTCGCGCTGCCTCGATTGTCCAGAGGAAAGCTTCTGCATTCCATGCCATGGATCGAAGACCGTTCTCAATCGAACCCTGAGGACGGTAGTATGCGTTGTCGTCCGAGCTGACCATAACAGCTCTGGACATCTCACGGAGGCTCTGCAATTGACCCATGAGAGCATGTCCGTGATCATCTAAGGTATTGACAGAATTTTCCCAGTCGATGTGAAACTGCTCGCTGTTGCCCACCAGGGTCACGTCGAGCATGATGGTATTAGGGCTCTCCTCTTTCCCCTCAGGAGTGCCATGTATTGATGTCGCCAGATGTCCGTGCCTTTCACGTACCATCCTCCAGCCTCCATCATTTGTGTTGTTCGCGCTGCCGTCCTCGTTGCAGACGTTGCCGCTGCCGCCGCACTCGCATCCACTGGCATCCCCACTGGCTGAGATGGTAGCTGATGGTACTTGTTCGCAGCAGGATAGGGGTCGCCCTCGGCGGATCGAACTGGGCGGCGACCTGTTGGGCACGGCTCCGACGCCGCGGTTCCCTTCCCCGTCGATTTGCCTCCGAATTGCGCCACCAAGCTGCTGAACTGGTCTGATCCTGGCCCTGGTAGTCGCGGCGACTCCTGGGTCGGTCCTGCAGGCTGTGTCGGTGCCAGGTGGGCGGAATCCACCCAGGGGGTCTCCTCTGCAGAGTTGGCTCCCGCTGTCTTGGGCTGCGGCTGTGGCGTCCTGCGCGCGCCTCCCACCACCTCCCACTGCGCCGTCTTGGGGTCCCTCATGCACGGTCCCAGGGCTCCCTTTACCGCCGTCTGCGCTGCCGCCGCCGCCGCCTCCAGGTCTGGAAGCCCCATCGCTGCTGCAGCTGCTGTTGGAGAGAGCTCCGGACCAGTCCACTGAGGTGCCGTCTGTGCCATTGGCACCGGTGGCTGCGGCACTGCTGCAACCGGTGCTGGCGCGGTAAACCCCATCGCCTCCAGGGTTGGCGGCTGCCCTGGGATGGGCCCCAGGGGCGGCATCTGGGGTGCCGCGTAGCCGCTGGGGGCTCTGGGCTGCGGGGGCGTCGGGCATGGCCCGACTGGCGGGCATGGGCCACCAGGGTACTGCTGCATGTACTCCTGCATCTTCACCATCTGGTAGACCATCTGCTGGTTCTGCAGCTGGAGCTGTGCATACGCTGTCGTCCCGTTGCGGTTCTGCTCCTGCAGAGTTGCAATCGTCTGGGCGGCCGCTGTGTTCTTCGAGCCTGTCCCCGATGTGTCCATTCCTGAGGCATTTGGCCCTGCACCTGGAAGAATGTCCCTGAGCTCGACTGCAATATTGGACTCGATCTCTGCCAGAGCTGACTTGGTGTCCGCGATATCGTCCTCGATCTCCTGAACTTGTGTCTCCAGCAGGGCGATGCGGCATTTTGTATTCTTCAGGTCCTCCATCTTGGCTGTCAAGTGTGCCATATGTTCTGCTTTCACGTCGCTCAGCGGCTTTAGCTGGTCCAGGGAATACAGTAGCATGCCCATCTCCTCCTTCAACTCCTCGTCGGACTTCCTCGCTCTGACCGCCTGTACTGCCAGCCGAGCCAGCACCATCATTCGAGTCTTCACTCGATCTCGGAACTGGCTGTGCATGCGGCGGTCCTCTGGAGGTTCCCACTTGCCCCAATCTTCGTGCGACTCGGCAATATGCTTCAGGGCAGGGACCACTCTCTCGATGAGCTTGCGAGCCGCCGTGTCCAGGCCATCGCGGTCGGGCTTGCGCTCCTGCTGGGCGCGGTCTCGCCCTGGCCTCTTCTTGGGCGCAGGGTTGTTGCCTCCCCACTGTCCTTTGTGGCGAGAAACACTCCTGCTCGGCCTCCGCCGCTTGTCGAACGAGGAACCACACGATGAGCATTCCCATTGCCATCCTGGCTGGTGTTGTCCGCATCTGCACGTCCATCCTGGGGCTCCAGCAGTCATTTTTTTCCGTACGTGGATGTCTTTGAGAACTGTGGTGCCGTTGCAAAAGCTTCACCGCCTGATACACCCGCAGAAGAACACGGGCGTCTGCTCTTTGTCGACGCCGTCGTCGATGCCAGGCTGGTTCGCGCTGCTGGGAGCGGGAACGGCTATCTGAGCTTTCTGAATCAGAAAGTGTAGCTGTAATGTTATCAGTCGTGGCTGGCGTGCGAGAGCCAACACACGTGAGGTCAGAGCTCCTGCGGGCGGCCTCCCTAGGCGCCCACTCGAACCCAAACCTTTCCTCGTCCTCCTCCTCCTCCTCCTCCTCCTCCTCCTCCTCCTCCTCCTCCTCCTCCTCCTCCCCCCCCCTCCTCCCCCCTCCCTCCCGCCTCCTCCTCCTCCTCCTCCTCCTCCTCCTCCTCCTCCTCCTCCTCCTCCTCCTCCCTCCTCCTCCACACTCCTCCTCCACACCCTCTCCTCCTCCGTCTCCTCTTCTTCCTCCTCCTGGTTTTCCTCTCCTCCTCCCTCCTCCTCCTTCCCTTTCTCCTCCTCCTCTTCCTCTTCCTTTCCTCACCTCCTCTCTCCTCCCCCTCCTCCTCCTCCCCTCCGTCTTCCTCCTCCTCCACCTCCTCCTCCTCCTCCTCCTCCTCCTCCCTCTCCTCCTGATCCTGCTCCTGCTCCTGCCTCTGCGCCTCCGTCTGCTTCTCCTCCTGCTCCTCCTCCTCCTCCTCTCATCCTCCTCACCTGCTCCTCCTGCTCCTCCCCTCCTCCTCCTCCTCCTCCTCTTTCTCCTCCTCCTCCTCCTCCGCCTCCTCCTCCTTCTCTTCCTCCTCCTCCTCCTCCTCCTCCTTCTCCCTGCTTCTCCTCTCCTCCCCTCCAGCCGTTGACCCCTCCTGGCGCTTCGATCACGGTGCTGGAGTATTGGTGCGGGGAGACGAGGCTCGTCGCCATGGCTCCCACGGGAGAAGGCGGCGGACCCTGCGCGGGGGGGCGTGCTGAGCGCGACGGCCGGCTGCGGCGAGCCCGGGCTGCAGGGCCATTCGCTTCACAACATTCAGACACACATACACACAGAAACACAGACACACACACACACACCTACACACACACACCTACACACATACCTACACACACACACACGCACGCACGCACGCACGCACGCACGCACGCACGCACGCACGCACACACACACACACACACACACACACACACACACGCGCGCGCACTCTCTCTCTCTCTCTCACACACACGCGCACACACACATTCACACATTCACACACACACACACACACACGCACACTTACACACCAAAACCCTCACACACACACTCACACACACACTTACACACACACACACACACTTCTACGCACGCTTCCACGCACACGCGCACACACACACACACACACACACACACACACACACACACACACACACACACGCGCGCGCAAAGCAAAAACGGCACGGCCTCAGGAAACCGTCGCAGACCACCATGGAGATCTACATATGGCCGTACACGGCGACAAGAAACATGATGTGGGGGGCACCACTCTCCAGCACCGCTTTCATCAAGCACGCTTCGATGAGACAGGCCATAGGCGATTTCAGATGCAACTCAAGAGCCCGAACACACGCAGCCCTGCAGCGAGGAAGGAAGAGGGAGGAGGGGAGGGGAGGAGGGGGCGCGAGGAGGTAGTGAGGGAGAGCGAGGGGGGGGGGGCAGGTCGAGCAGGGGAGAGGAGGACGAGGGAAGAGGCAACACCAGGGAGGAGGAGGAGGAGGGAGGGCGAGACGAGAGGGGCGAGGAGGGAGATGCGAGGGAAGAGGCAGCAGGCGGGAGGAGAACGAGCGAGGGAAGCAGTCGAACGCGGGAAGAAGAACACCTCCTCCTCCCCCTCCTCCACCTCCTCGTCCTCCTCCTACACCCGCAGCGCTCACGACGGCGCCCTGGAACGCTCGGGAGCGACTCATCCTCGAGGCGGAGAAAGAGGAGGAGGCGGAGGAGGAGGAGGATCCTGGGCCTGCCCTTTGTCCTACCCATCCTGTGGCGTTGGGCTCTCGTTTTGACGAGACAGCGCCCCGCGTCCCACCTCTCCTCGCCTCCCCCTCCCCCCTCTCCTCCTATCCCTTGCCTCTGCCCTCCGCATGCCCTCATCGTCGTCATTCTCATCCTTGGCCTGCCCTTTTCCCAACCATCCTGTAGGGTTGAGTCCTGGTTTTGACGAGACCGCGCCCCGCGTCCCGCCTCTCCTCGCCTCCCCCTGCCCCCCCGCTCCTCCCGTCCCTTGCCTCTGCCCTCTGCATGTCCTCATCGTCGTCATCCTCATACTGGGCCTGCCCCCTTCCAGCACAACTGGAGCTGTACACAGTTCTGACTCCACACGCTGGCGAGGCACTATCGCGTGAAGGCGCCCAAGGGGAGAAGAGGACGGAGGAGGAGGGAGGGAGGGAGGGAGACAAGACACGAGGCACTCGCATCGGGAATAAAAAAGAGAGACCACAATAAGAACGATGGCCCCGGGCTCGGGCAAGAAACGGGTAGCACAGCGGGGCGGAAATCCTGGACCTGCCCTTTCGTTTCTCTGGTCCACCGGTCCCATGGCATCTGGCAGTCGCGGGGTCGCAGCTCCAGCGCGAGAGTGCGTGCAGCATGCTGTTGCCACCTTCCACCTTCATTGCGGCCGCTGGTTCTCATTACGATCTCCCGCCAACCTCATCCTCTTCCTCCTGCTCCCTCCTTCCTATCCTCCTCCCCTCCCCCCTCCCCCATCCTGCACCTCATCTGTTCTGCTCCTTCCAACTTCTCTGATGTCTGTTCCTCATACCAGCCCCTCTCTTTTTTCCCTCCTTTCCACCTGCCTCCTCCTCCTCCTTCACTTCCATCTACCTCGTCGTTTCACCCCTCCCCCGCGCGAGCAAGTGGAGAAAACAGGAGCGATACTCTTTTGCATTGCCCACTCTGATACATCGTTGCACTCAAGCCGATGCTGGAAACCCCAGGCTGCAGCGCCTCAGCTCTGGGAGAGCCGGAGCCTGTAGAACAAACGCCCGATCCCAAATCCGCAGGCCCTGCCTGGGCAAGGCAGCAAGGCATTACATACAACTGGCGTGCCCCCGCGCCCGCGATCGAATGATGGGAAAATCATTGTCTTGGAACTCCTGATCGACACCTCCCCAGGCCCAGCAGGCCACCGTGGCTTGTTGATCTCTAGTGTTCCTGCCATACATGTTCGCGCACTTCCTCTCCCTCTCTCTCGCGCAAGCGATCTCTCTCTCTCTCTCTCGCTATCATGTTTTGTGTTGTGCTGTCTTTCTTTCTCTCTCTCTCTCATTCTCTCCTTCTCCTTCCCCCTCTCCCTTTATCCCACTTATCTCGCTTTATCTGTGAGTATGTATATATATACATATATACATATATACATGTATATATATATATATATATATATATATATATATATATGTGTGCAACTATGGATGTTAGTATGTGATGTCCCCGGTTTATACACACATATAGAGAGAGAGGAGACAGCGCGCCCACAGCGCCGGAGCAAAGGGAGGGGGGTCCCCCCTTAGCTACCCCCCCCTCCCTTCCACCTCCCCTGCTGGCTCCCCCCCCTCCTTTTTCGCCTCCCCCCTGAAGCTCCCCCCCCTCCCCCCTTTCGCCACTCCGAAGCTACCCCCCTCCCCCCTTTCCAAAAGGAGGGGAAGGGCTTAGCTACACCACCCCTCCCCTTAGCCCCCTCTGCCGGAAGCTACCCCCCCCTCCTCCTTTGGTTCCAAAGGGGGGGGCTTAGCAGCCCCCCCTCCCTTTTCGGCACAGGGAAGCTACCCCCCCCCTCCCCCCCTTACGAAAGGGGAAATCTTTCCCCCTTCCCTCCATTTTTCTCTCCCCTGCCGGAAGCTACCCTCACCTCCCCACCTTTCGAAAAGGGGAGGGGCGGCTTAACTACCACCCCCCTCCCTTGAACTCCCCCTGCCGAACGATCCTCCCCCGTCGCTGTCGTCATTGCCGTCGCCGTCGCTCGACGTCATCGTGCGACGCCGTTGTCCTCGTCGTCGTCGTCGCCGCCGTCGCCGTCATTGTCGCCGTCTTCGTATGACCTCGTCGTGGTCGTCACGATGAGGACGAGGTCATACGAAGACGGCGACGGACGACGGACGAGGCACGACCGACGACCGACGACCGACGACGACCCAGGGTCAGAGAAAACGAGACCACGACCCAGGTGCTGAGAAAACGAGGAAAGGCAGCAGGGTCCGAGAAAACGAGACCACAGCCCAGGGGTCGAGAAAACGCGAAAACAAACCAGGGTCCGAGAAAACGAGACCACGACCCAGGGGCCGACAAAACGAGACAACGAGAAAACAAACCAGTGCCCAAGAAAACGAAATCACGACCCAGGGGCCGAGACAACGAGACAACGAGAAAACGAACCAGGGCCCGAGAAAGCGAGAACACGACCCTAGGGCCGAGAAAACGAGAAACCGAGAAAACAAACCAGGGCCCGAGAAACCGAGACAAAAAACCAGAAGCCGATAGAACGAGAAAACGAGACAATGAAGCAGGGTCCGAGAAAACAACATAACGACCCAGGAGCCGAAAATACGAGAAAACGAGAAAACGAACCAAGGTCCGAGCAAACGACACCACGATCCAGGCCGAGAAAACGCGAATACCGGTCCGAGAAAACGAGATCACAACCCAGGGGTCGAGAAAACGAGAATACAAGAAAACGAATCAGGGTCAGAGACAACGAGACTACGACCCAGGGTCCGACAACAGAAACAAACGAGAAAACAAACCAGCGTCCGAGGAAACGAGACGACCCAGGGGCCGAAATAAACAAGAAAACGAGAAAACGAAACGGGGTCCGAGAAAACGAGACCACGACCCAGGGGCAGAGAAAACGCGAAAACGAGAAAACAAGCCAGGGCCCGAGAAAACTGGACCACGACCCAGGGTCCGAGAACACGAGAAACCGAGAAAACGAACCAAGGTCAGAGAAAACAAGACCACGGCCCAGGGGACGATAAAACAATAATAGAAGAACACGGATCAGGGTCAGAGACAACGAGACCACGACCCAGGGGCCGAGAAAACGAGACAACGAACCAGGGTCCGAGAAAACAAAACCACGACCCAAGGGCCGAGACGACGAGAAAACAAACCAGCGTCCGAGAAAACGAGACCACGACCCAGGGGCCGACAAACTGAGAAAACGAGAAAACAAACCAGTGTCACAGAAAACAGAACCACAATCCAGGGGACGAGAAACGGAAGAACACGAGAAACCGAACCAGGGTCCGAGAAAACGGGGCCACGATCCAGGGGCCGAGAAAACAAAACACGAACCACGGTCAGAGAAAACGAGACCACGACCCAGTGGCCGACAAAACGAAACAACGAGAAAACTAACCGAGGTCCGAGGAAAAATAAAACCACGACCCAAGGGCCGAGAAAATAAGAAAACGAGACCACGAACCAGGTCCCGAGAAAACGACACAAAAACCCAGAAACCGATACAACAATACTACAAATATTAATACAAGAAAACGAATCAGGGTCAGAGAAAACGAGACCACGACCCAGGGCCCGACAAAACGAGACAACGAGAAAACATATCAGTGTCCATGAAAACGAAACCACGACCCAAGGGCACAGAAAACGCGACAACGAACCAGGGTCTGAGAAAAAACGACCACGACCCAAGGGCCGAGAAAACGAGAAACCGAGAAAAAAAATCAGGGCCCGAGAAAACGGGACTGCGAACCAGGGGCCGAGAAAACGAGACCACGAGAAAACGAACCAGGGCCCGAGAAAACGAGACCAAGACCCAGGGGCCGAGAAAACAAGCAACGAGAACACAAACCAGGCCCCGAGAAAACGAAACCACGACCCAGGGCCCGATGAAACGAGAAAACGCGACACCGACCCACGACCCACGGGCCGAGAAAAAGAGAAAACGAGAAAACGAACCAAGGTCCGACGAAACCACGACCCGATGGCCGAGAAAAACGAAACCACCACCCGGGGGCCGAGATAACGAGAAAACGAGAATACCAACCACCGTCCGAAAAAAACAAAACCACGACCCAAGGGCAGAGAAAACGAGAAAACCAGACAACTAAGCAGGATCCGAGAAAACGAGACCACGACCCTGGAGCCGAGAAAACGAGAAATCGAGAACACGAACCAGGGTCAGAGAAAACGATACCGCGACCCAGGGCCGAAAACACGAGAGAACACGAAGACGAACCAGGGGCCGAGAAAACGAGGAAACGATAAAAGGAATCAGGGCCCGAGACAACGAGACTACGAACCAGGGGCCGAGAAAACAAGAAAATAAGAAAACGAACCAGGGGTCGACGTTATTCTCCAATGCGTTCCTTAGCACTGCGGTGCGCACCTGTCTGCAGGGATTCAGCCATTTTGCTATAACCCTGGAAGGAAGGGGGGGGGGGTAGCTTCGGAAGCCCCCCCCCTTTTGCAAAGGAGGGTGGAGGGGAGTAGTTTGAAGCCGCCCGCCTATGTGTCCAAACCAAAAAAGGAAGGAGGGGGTAGCTTGCGAAGCCCCCCCCCCCCTTGAAAGGGGAGCCCGGGCTCACCTTCTGCTCTGGAAAAAGTGAGGGAAGGGGGATAGTTTCGAAGCCCCCCCCCCTTTTAGCCAGGGCCCCCTAGCTTAGAAACCCTTGCAAAAAGAAGGGGGTAGCTTCGGAAACTCCCTCCTTTTTCGAACGGAGGGGGGGTAGCTTGAAGCTGGGGGCGGCGCTGCGGGCGCGCCCTTTTTCATATAGATGTGTGTAGGTATGTATGTATATGTATGCATGTATGTATATATATATATATGTATATATATGTATATATATATATATATATATATATATATGTGTGTACGTGTATATGCCGTTAAATGGCTAGTCCATGCGCTG
Source organism: Prorocentrum cordatum (assembly GCA_963575745.1). NCBI lineage: Eukaryota > Dinophyceae > Prorocentrales > Prorocentraceae > Prorocentrum > Prorocentrum cordatum. The sequence goes on along the minus strand of CAUYUJ010004191.1, from coordinate 28,308 downwards.
TACATACACACGCACGAAGACCTGTGCTATGGTTGCATGCGTGCTTACATGTAGCCGCACAATGTGCATGCACATATTTAAATTCAGGTATGAGAAAACAACAAACAATCAGGTACACATGCGTATCTGTGATACGTACTGCACACATGTGTTTCCCTGAGCCGTGCCTGCACTTCAGGGTTATGACTTCTATTCTGGGATCTGGGCCTGGGTGGCGGTCTGGCGGCCCGTCGCCGCCTCGTCGGTTCCTCCTCCCCCTCCTCCTCCTCCTCCTCCTCCTCCTCCTCCTCCTCCTGCTGCTCCTCCTCCTCCTCTTCCCCCTCCTCCTCCTCCTCCTCCCCTTCCTCCCCCGCCTCGTCGCCGCCAGTCGTCTGGGCCTGCGTGGGGGTCTGGCGGTTCTGTGCTCGCCGTCCCCGCCCCGTCGCCGCCTGTCGTCTGGGCAGGGGGTGGCGGTCTGGTTCCGTGCTCGCCGTCGCCGCACCGTCGTGCCGCCGGGTGTCGCCGCAACGTCGCCGCATCGTCGTCTGGGCCTGGGTGGCGGCCTGGTGGGTCCGTGTTTGCCGACGCCGCCTCGTCGCTGCCTAGACTGTACAACACACTTGGATTGTACCACGCATAATGCACAACATCGAATATAATTTTTAATATGTATAAACTAAATTCGGATATTCCCCCTGGGTTTCACTGTGCGTTTTTGGCAAGCGGCATGCGATTCCGCCCCGTCGTCCATCCTGTATGTCCACTCGCGCCATCCAAGACAGGACAACATCGCCCCCCGCATCATTTGGAAAAAACTATGCGCGCGCATTCGTTCATCAAAATACATCACTTTTCCAGAACGCCTTACTTTCCCCAACATGCATCCCACATTCATCAAAATTCATCGCATTCGTTCGCGCATACCTTACTTTTTTTCAAACAAGCCGGACATTTCGTAAGGGTTTCAAAATCGAGCGTCCCGGAGACATATCAAAACATTGGGCTCGCAACAAAAAAAGGCTTTCAACAAAGAACAGGCGACCGCGTTTTTGCGAACTCGTTAAACGATTTTTTGAAGGCGAAAACAACATGCTCGTAACATGCTACCAAACGGGACTCTCGCGCGCGCACGTTGGAATCGTTCGAACACTCTTGCGCGCGTGCCGTCGAACAAACACCTTTTGCAAAACATGGGACGACGCGCGCGCGTGCCGCAATCACTCAACACCCAAACGTTCCGCACCTATTTCAAGAAACAAGCGCCCCGAAAACATCTACAAACACATGGTGTCGCAACATCCGTGTTCACAGAAGCCTGCGCTCGCGGGCTTGCGGGTTCTTGACCGTAGCTGTGCGTCAACAGTTCTATTTGATTATGCGAAACGGACCTCTCGCGCCGCATGTCGACATCATTCGCGCGCCCTCGCGCGCGTGCTTGGGGGGGGGGGGGGGGGGGGGGATGGATTCCGCATCAAATAAAGCCATGCGGGCCATGCGCGTCGGTCACGCGCGCGCGTCGAACGCCTTCAAAAACCTTCATCGCCGACGCGGGGACATCGTCGTCGTTATCGGCGGGCGTGATCAGCATCGGCGCCGTTACTGGTTTTGCCGTCGCCACCACCGTCACCATCATCGTCACCATCACCGCTACTCCCAGAATCGCGCATGCCGCTGTCGGCGTCGCCATGATACCGCGCCCGCCCAAGTCACCGACTCGCACTGAAATTCCAGCTGGGCAGTGCCCAACGGTCAGCGCCACCACGGCCGCGCCAGTCGCGACAGACTAGCTGGGCGCTGTGGGCGCGAAGATGCGCGGGCTAGCGCGGCTGCGGGGGCGCGCCAGCCAACGCCAAGCACTCATCGCAATCGCTGCCGCGTGGGTTTTGCAAACCAAGTTGCGGGTGGGCGGGTGGGATGCCTGCGAAGGCGTGGAAGTTGTCAACGCACTTGTCAAAACCAACAGCGCCACATAGATTCCCCTTTCTAAAAAGGAAATCGGCCACCCTTTTTCGCATTGCAATTTACAAATGATTGCACGTCTGCATGCCCCCCCCGGCCACCCCCTGCAAAAAATATATGCGCGCACCCGTCTATCACAAACCATGAGTTTCGAGTTTTTGTCTTAAACTTCCTCTTCCAAGCAATGAAACGAAACGCGCACGCGCGAGACGTCGCGCGCGCATGCCAACATCTGTCGAAAGCAATTGGTTTCGTAACGAGTTCAAAAACCGAGTGTTTTAAAACGCATTAAAAACACACGGTTTCACAACATCCGTCGCGCTCTTGCGCATTCTTGAAGAAACAATAGGTTGTTCAACACGTTTATGCAATGCTGCCAAACGGGCCTCTGGCGCCGCATGCCGACATCATTCGCACGCCCTCGCGCGCGCGCTGGTGGGGCACGATCCGTGTCAAACAAAGCCACGCGGGCCACTCGCGCGTCGGCCGCGCGCGCATGTCGAACTCTTTCCAAACCTTCACCACCGACGCGAGGACGCCGTCATCGTCGACGGCGTGATCAACATCTGCGCCCGCACTGGCCATGCCGTCGTCGTTGCCAACATCGCCACCAACATCGCTGCGATCATCATCGTGTCTACCGTTGTCGACGTTGCCATGATACCGCGCCCGCCCAAGTCGCCGACTCGCAGTGAAGTGCCAGCTGGGATGCGCCCAGCTGTCAGCGCCACCGCGGCCGCGTCGGTCGCGGCAAACTAGCTGGCCGCTGCGAGCGCGCTTGGGTTGGCGCGCCCGCGGAGATGGGCCAGCTAGCTCCAAACGCTCATCGCGATCGTCACCACATGGGTTTTGCAAGCCAAATTGCGGGTGGGTGGGTGGGATGTTTGCAAGAGCGTGGGATGTGCCAACTCGTTTGTTAAAACCACTTGCACCGCATATAGTGCACCATGTCGGTTGCACGACGTCGATTGTACCACATAGATGGCGCAATATAAATAGTACCACAAACCTTTCACCACGTCGATTGTACCACATACTTTCACAGCATAAGTTGCATCGTGCAGATCGCACCACATGGCTTCTCTTTTCTCAAAACAGAATAGACCCCCCCCCCCCTTCCTTCCCCCCCCTGCTCTCGTTGAGGCGCCGGCCCCTCATTTCTGCTCCCGAATCGTTCCGGATCGTGCTCCCGCTGCAGCGTGGGCCTCATTTTCGGATCGGTGTTTGGCCTCCGTCGTTCAGGATGGCGTTCTCGCCCCATCGCGGGCCTTTCTCTCGCGCGCCCATCGCACCGCACCAGCACCAGCACCACCAGCACCACACCACCACCACCATCACCACACCACCACCACCACTACACTACCACCACCACCACCCACGACAACCACGCACACACGCACGCACACGCACGCACGCACGCACGTGCACCACCACCCACTACGCACGCGCGCGCGGAGCCACAGGTCCGCTACGACACGCGTCCGCGGATAGAGAAAATCAGCGCCATGGAAAGGGATGGGAGGGAGGGGAGGACGTCAGATATGACGCGAGCGCACCTAGCTTGCCCCCCCCTCCTCCCCCTCCCCCCCCTTCCCCCCCCCCCCCCCCCCCCCCCCCCCCCCCCCCACCCCTCGGGATTAACGGTCACCTTTTCGTATTGCAATTTACATATATGGTTCTGCCCATCGCCCATCCTGAATAAACTTCGTACTATCGCAGCCAAACCGACAGCGCCCCCCCCGCCCCCCCCCCCCCCCCCCATTCTCAGCAAAAACTACAAGTCGCGCGCACCCGTTTATCAAAAATCATAAGTTGTCAAGAGTCCATTGCAAAAAACTTGACGAAGTGCACACGCGCGCGTCGTCGCGCGCGCATGCCGGAATCCGTTGAAAACCGTCGGTGTTCAGGAGGGTTTCAAAATCGAGTTCCCCAAAAACATACAAACACACATGGTTTCGCAACGCTGATTTGCTAAACAACTTACGCACGCGCCCTTGCGGAATCTTAAGAAACCAATGGATTCTTCAACATTTTCAAGAAGTGCTACCAAACGGTCTTCGCGCGCGCTCATGTCGAAATCTGTCGAACGCCCTTGCGCGCGTGCCGTCGCGAGAATCCTCTGCAACAAATGGGACGAACTGCGCGCGCGCGCGTCGTCGCGCGCGCATGCCAAAATCCTTCAAAAACCTGCGGGTTCGGAAGGATGTCAAAAACGAGCGTCCAAAAACATGCGCCAACACAGGGTTTCGCAACACGGATGTTCAACAAAAGCGTGCGCGCGCGCTCTTGCGTCGTCGTCCTCGTCGTCGCCGTCCTCACTCCTCCCTCGTCGTCGTCGTCGTCGTCGCCGTCGTCTTTCCTCGCCGTCGACGTCGTCGTCGTTTTTTTTTTTATTTTTTTTTTTTTTTTACGACGACATGGGAGCGGTCACGGATGAAACTGGTTTCACAGGTGGGGAGTACCCACGCGTGGCGGGTGCGACCGCACCAGCAACACCGAAGCCCTGACTGGCACCGCCGTACCCGCTAAAAAAAGGTTTAGTACATTCCGTGCTCGTCGCTGCAGTGTCCAACTGCCTCTTGCCTGCTGATTAGCATGGCCTGTCGCTACAACGGTGCAGCTCGCATGACGCGGGCTGGCATGCGCTGTGCGTTGGAAGACCCTGAGGGCGGTTCTGAAGTGAGGCCTCGCACTGATCCAAAGCTGAGGTCTTACAGACAAACAAAATCCTGCTATGGCGGGTGACGATAATGGGGAAGGGAAATGCTCCTCATCTCCTACTCCTCATGGATAGCAGGGAAAGGGAGAGAGTAAATAGGAGTCTAGCTACGGCTCTGGACGATGGGGGCCTTGGGAGGGACCTCTCGGGACACATCATGAAGATAAAAATTCGGCGCCCTCCTCATCTGCGGCTAGATCGTGGGTCTGCACCTCAGGATCAGCATTATCTGATTGGAGGTCACCTGTCTGATGTGCGAGGTCCGTCTCGGGAGCTACTGTGGGCCTCACTGCAGGGATTATGCCGCCAGATACCACTCGTAGCATCCTGTCATTCGTCGGAAGTAGTCTAGCCATATCGATATTTCCCCTTCCAGCCAGTCCGCTGGGGGCTGGGTCCAGGTGGTGCTTCGCGTTCTCTTCTGAGCAAGGGCCAGCGAGCAAGAAGCCTCGGTCCTGCCAGTCCTTGGCGCCAAGGATCAGCTTGGCGGCGTTCGGGTCGTGGGTCTTGTCGGCGCTCAGGAGGGCGACTTCGGTCTGGAGGGTCTCTACGTCGATCAGTGGTTCGGGCTGAGGGTCCTCTGACTGGCATTTCTCGAGGTACTCTTCGGTCTCTTTGCAAACTCGACCTCCCACTTCGCATGTAATTACGTTTCTTGGGGCCTGCTTTAGTGCCTGCATGAAGTCTGCTGAACTCGGCGACTCGTGAGAGGTCGCGGTGGCGGTGGGCTTCGGCGATTTGTTAGTCGAGAAAATGATGCCACCATGCCCGTTTCCATTGGGCATATTCGCGGAATCGGCGAGGGATGAGCTTGAGATAGATGTCATCGACCGCCATGCCTTTGTCACGTAGTTGTGCACGTTCTCGGAGGAGTTGCTGTCGTAAACGCTGATCATCTTTGAACCAAGCTGGATGTCCTCCATGGCGAAAATAATGTAGAATCGCTGCTTGCTGGACCAGGTATGCAACGTGTGCTGCACGTCGGTCGGGAAGCTGGCCATGTTGGGAAACTCGGAAAGTATGTGCATGTTGAATGAGCTGCTGATGATGTAGGTCACGTAGAAGTTCAGCGCGTCGGTATCCCGTCTGTAATCCTGCTGCCAGCGGGGCCCAGTCCCATCGTAGTGCATAGTCGATAGAAGATAACGTTGAACAGTAAATTGGCCATGAATAAGCATTGGGATGTAATCGAACATGGGAGGAAGGACACGTAGGCGTTGATAAAAAACGCCAGCATAATTTGAGCTTCGTAATAATAGGAAACGCACCAATCGGGCCGATCCAATAATCAATTCTGCTGCGAGCACCGCCATTACCGAAAGAAGTCTGCCCAGTAATCCAGAATGTGTTATACGCGCAGAGCTGATTGATGATGAGTCTTTCGTGAATGGGTGTGCCTACGGTAGTCTCCGGGGCGGGCTGCTGTAGTTCGGTGCTGTCGTCCGTACATATGGCACGATGACGACGTCCCATGCCTTGGTTGAGGTCGCTGAAAAAAGAGGGGCGTCATGCGTGTCGGAGTATAAGTAATCTCTGTTGTAGTCCATTGCCAAATTCGTGTGCGTGTCCGTTCCGTGATCTTGATCTTTGCGTTTGAGCGATGTGGGACTGGTAATAGGTAACCCACGATCAGCCTGACTCGGAAATATCCTCGTACAATATCAGTGGCGCCTGCACGGCCCTGTAAGTCAGATGGCGGGAAGGCAATTATGACTACGTGCTTGGGAGAAAGAAGTCGCGTACATATCGCAATGGAGCGTCCACAGGTGGAAGTAACATGTGGGGGCCGACCCTCGTCCCATTGTATCCAAAAGTGGTATCTGGATTCTTCACGGTAATGTAATGGCTGTGCAATCTGTCGAGTAGCTGAAATCGATCTGCTGGAATGCCTCCTGGATCTCGGGGTCCCTGAAAATCTTCCGAATGTCGTCGTCGATGTCCCAGAGGCCACAGAGGTCCTCGCGGAGCTGGCGGGCCCAATATGTGTGCCAGGGCGTAAGATGCCGTATTGGTTGCGAAACTCATGGCTGATAGAGTCGGTCCTGCCAGAGGGACTGATCAATGAATAGGGGTTCCAGCCTACGAGCTTAAGTAGTACTAAGCTGCTGCATCGTCGCCATGTCGTCATTCAGGGTCTTCCACCAGCAGCGCCGCGCCGCGCGGCGGCGCACGCGGAGCGTCAGGGCCAGCCTCTCAGCAGGCTGGGGGGTCCATGGCGGGTGACTGGACTGCACGAGATGTGCGGGAGGGAAAGGGGGAGGTGTGTGAGGCCTGTTCACACGGGGGGGCTCGAGCCTTTCGCGGCCTTCGTCGTCGTCTTGGCGTCGGCATCGTTTCCGTCGTCTTTGTCGCCGTGGTCGTCCTCCCTTCCTCGTCGTCGTCGTCGTCGGCGTTTCGTCGCCTCGTCGTTGTCCCTCCTATTTCGTCGTTCTCCCTCCTATTTCGTCGTTGTCCCTCGCCGTCGTCGTTGTCCCTCCTATTTCGTCGCCGTCGTCGTCGTCGTCGTTTTCCCTCCTCTCTCGTCGTTGTCGTCGTCGGCGTCGCCGTCCTCCCTCCTCCCTCGTCGTTCGCGTCGTCGCCGTCCTCCCTCCTCCCTCGTCGTCGTCGTTGCCACCGTCGTCGTCCTCCCTCCTCCCTTGTCGTCGTCGTCGTCGTCGTCGTCGTCGTCGTCGTCTTCTACGTCGTCGTAATCGTCGTCTTCGTCGTCGTCGGCGTCGTCGCCGTTGGCGTCGTCGTCGGCGTCGTCGTAGTTGTCATCGTCGTCGTCGTCGGCGTCGGCGTCATCGTCGTCGTCGGTGTCGTCGTCGTCGTCGTCGTCGAAGTCGTTGGAGCCGTCGTCGGTGTCGTCGTAGTCGTTGTCGGCGGCGTCGTCGTCGTCGTCGTTGTCGCTGTCGTCGTCGGTGTCGCTGCCAAGTGCCATTTGGTACCCACCGTCACCATCTTAAGAGGTTTTGCAGACCAAGTTGCGGGTGGGTGGGTGGGATGTTTGCGCGAGCTGTGGAATGGACAACTCACTGCGATCCGAAATTAGACTCTACCCCCCCCCCCGGCCGGACTGAACGCTTCCCCCCGGAATAATGCAATTTCACCTATATATATGTATGTATGTATATATATATATATATATATATATACGTATATATATGTATGTATATATATAGCACTGCGTTGTACAAGGTGGCCTCCCAGATGACTCGAGTCGGCGACTCGAGGCCAGACGTGAGATTAAAGGCGAAGCCCAGCGATATCACTATTTTCCAGCCGATTGTTGCCACACAACAAACTTCACAACAGGACAAAGCACGAGCGAGCTGGCACCGTTGCTGCACACACTGAAACAAGATGACTGAACCGGCAGATCATTCTGAGCAGAGAGGCAGCAAAAAAGTCCAGCCGGCTGGATCGTGCACAAAGCCCCCCACGGGTGGGAGGGATTGGGAAGACTTGAGCCAAAGCGCCCACGACGGTGAAGGGCGCTTGGCAAACATTCAACACTCACGGGAGGCCGATGAGCGACAGCACTACAGACGTTGAGAACAGTGTAATAGCACTGCGTTGTACAAGGTGGCCTCCCAGATGACTCGAGTCGGCGACTCGAGGCCAGACGTGAGATTAAAGGCGAAGCCCAGCGATATCACTATTTTCCAGCCGATTGTTGCCACACAACAAACTTCACAACAGGACAAAGCACGAGCGAGCTGGCACCGTTGCTGCACACACTGAAACAAGATGACTGAACCGGCAGATCATTCTGAGCAGAGAGGCAGCAAAAAAGTCCAGCCGGCTGGATCGTGCACAAAGCCCCATATCCCATATGTGGTTCTAGGGTCAGGGAGGGCGGGTATTCAGGATGCGAGCAAGCGAAAGGTCGAGCAGGGATGGGAGAGCAGCAGCCGCGCGGTTGCCATTGCGCTGCTGCTGCGCTGACATCCTATTCACCTGGCGAAGTAGCTTGCCTTCTTTTCCGTAGCGGGCGACAGACCGATCCGAGAGCCAGTGCCCTCGCCGCTTTATGAGCTCAAGACTGCCTCGCTTCTCCAAAAAATCTACCGACGGGCCGCCATGGCGAACGGTGTGTGGACACAGGCGAAGAGACTGTAACGACAGCGCCTGAGAACCACGGCGAAAAAGAGCCTCGTACGTCGGCAAATCCAGACCTGCAAAAAGCGAGCTTAGCTTCAGCCGCTTAGCTCGGGCGATGAGACGTTCTAGCACGGTCCTGATCCAGGCGCGCTCCGGGCTCATCCCACCCACGATCACTGTGTCATCGTACTGCTGGTTTTTGGCTGGTTTGCGCCCTAGACCGCTAGGCGCCATGATGACGGCGAGCTGGTTGCAGCGGCGGTTGGCGGCACTGGAGCCCGAGACGATGTGGTCCAGCGTCAGGGACAGCGTAGCGGAGGGCCGCCCGTAGACGTCGAACTGCACCACGGCGCACGCAGCGGCCAGGACGCCAGCGAGGTCCCCGAGCCCGATGAACCAGGTGGCCAGCAGCGCGAGCGCCTCCCACGGGCAGGGATCGCGACTGGACTCGGGTGCACGCTTAAGCCAGCCAGCGAGCGCCTTCACGGCGTGCGGGAAGGTGTCCTTGGGCCGCGGGAACCGGTGGACGTGTGCAAACCCGTACAGGGCCTGCCGCCCCTCCCACGGCTCGCATCCATCCAGGTAGAGGTAATCGAAGTACGCCGAAAGCGAGAGGTCGACAGCGGCTGGGGAGGCTGGGTCGGCGCAGCGATTGGCCTCGGAGGCCCACTCCACGAAAGAGGCCTCCGAGAGACGATACTGCCTTGCCACTGCCGCCGACACGGTGGACCGCTCCAGGTAGCCGTCGCTGGGGTTTCACCCGCGACTCGACGCCTGGCAGCCCTGCGCAGTGCACGCCGCCGCTCCACACCCACACGAGACGCTTCGAGGGCGGTCTCGACCTCGTCGCGGCCCGATCCAGCGGCGCTCGCCGCCCCAGGTGCTGGCGGCACGGCCCCACGGCGACTGGAAGGCGCGCGGGCAGCGTGGGATCCACGGCTCGGCGGGGAGCGGCTTCTTGGTGGCTCCTGCCATGAGAGACTCCCACCACTCCAGATCAGAGGCATGTAGGGCACTGGCTGGCGCGATCCTCCTCAAAATTTGAGCATAGGCCCTGCATAGACGGGGAGGGTACAGCCCAGCCAACGTGGTCTTCCAGGCCCAAGTCGACTTCCCATTGACGGCGATCTTTACTTTCCCAGACAAGTGTTCATGATAATGATTTCCAGGACACAACCGACTTAACTGTTTCATTTCGGGGATGTTGGTAGCGATACAGGTCGGCTTCATGTAGTTAGCTCCATAGGCGCAGTTATCATATCGAACGAAGTGGGCTCCAGCACGATCGAGCTCACGACGAATAGGCTCCCAACGAAACAATCCCGACGATCTCGGATTTTCGAGTGTGAACAGCACCCCGTGTTGACGACACAGCCTGAGAAGGGCTCTAGTAAAGGTAGCCAACGACGTACCCCAGTTGGTCGACGAAGTCCCAGTACGACGAGCCACACTCCAGACGGTGCAGGGGGTAGCAAGATGGAGGGCCCAGACTCTTCCACGACGGATCTGGTTTTTCAAGAGACGCTGAAGCCGTTGATCTCCTAGATCATGATGAGGGCCTCGACGGATCTCGATGGGCATCCCGATTCCCAGACCCTCGTCGCTCACAGCAGCCGAAAGTGTAGCATGCCCAGCAAACACTTCGAGGAAGACGGGCTGAGATCGACGACGAGCAGATGCATCATGGCTGGCTTCCTTTTCGGGACTGGAACTGGCACGCTCTCCACTGGCGGGCGACAGGCGGGGCCCACACCGCCCCAGCCGGCGGCTGGTGATGGGCGGGGCGGCCACGGCGCGCACTCGGCGGCTCGGCGCTGCCCGAGCTGGCGCCACCGCGGAGCCGCGGCCACTGCGCAAAAGAGCTCGCCCAGCTCGTCCGAGCTGAGCCTCACCAGCGCCGACCTCTCCGCGATCGGCAGCACGCGAATCCTCGTCAGTGGGGTTCCTCTTGGTCTCCAGGTAGCGTTGGGTCCAAATCAGGCCACACGCAATTGTCAAAGCCCCGGCCCTCTGACAGAGACGATGGAGGCAGTACGACTTCGCCCTGCCCTTCTCGAAGCTGCAGATGCAGGCCAGGTTGTCGCCGATGCTGAGTAGCCGACATCCGTGGAATCGAACCTCACGACTGGCTCGGACAAGGCCCATCAGCATCACGCGGCCCTCCTTCTCGTGGATCGCGGTGTCGTACCTCCAGCCTCCACGCACCACACGTCGCCACCGCGCCGGGTCCACCAGCGCGTCAGGCAGCGGCGGGATGCCGACCACCGAAGCGGGGCGCTCGATCTCGTCAAGCTGACGCCAGGGTCGGCGCCATCCCTGGGAGGCGCCGTCCCCTGACTCCAGGTGCCCCAGCTGCGGGCATGCGCCAGTCCCGTGTTGAGCACGCCAGGCGGCGGCCCAGGGCAACGCAGGCCCCCAGCCCGCGGACTCCCGCTCGACAAGGTCGAAACGCCAGCGCTCACGGTAGGCGGCCACCTCGCGGTACTCGGCGTCGGAGATCTCTGCGACGTGCAGCGCGTAGCCCTTGGAGGAGGCATCCCCGCAGAAGGCCACGGGCGCTGGCTCCGAGCCCAGGTCGACGCCGGCCATGAAGACCAGCCAGCCCGCGACCTCGAGCTCCCAGCGAACCGAGTCCCAGAGCTCCGCCTCGTCGTCGTAGTGCTCCCCGATGAAGGCCCAGACCTTGTCGAGACTCGCGAGGGCGGCCCTGACCAGCTGGAAGTGGTGAACGAGGTGACCTACGAGGATCTGGACCACGCGGCCGCTGGCGAAGCCCCTCCTGGTCACCTCCTGCAAGGCTAGGTGGAGCCGCCAGGTGCGTCGCGGTAGAGGCCGGATCTGTCGTCGGACGCCATCGAACACGACCCCCAGTAGTTGGAGCTCTGGCGAGGCTACGTTTTCCTCATGGAAGTCGAGGGCCTTCGCGTCGAAGTCCCGCTTCACGTGCTCCAGGGCCCGCTGCGTCGACTCGGCGGTGATCCCGATGACGTTGGCGTTGTCGACGTAGGGGAGCCGGACGGCCAGGCTGGGTGTCGGCGTCGGTGCCGCGTGCCTGTCCTCGACGACCACGCTGCTGTCACCGCCAGCGGCGGAGGTGGTGGCGTGGCAGAAGTACAGGGCCCAGCTCCAGCCCATGGCCATCCCCTCGAAGACAGGGAAGACGGGGGTGTCCGCGGAGACGCCCAGGTAGGAGCCCGTCGCCTCACAGTAGACCTCAGAGATCCCCCAGTAGTCGGCCCTGGCCGCGAAGTCGATCCCGAACAGCGAGCCCATGCGACGGTTCCGAAACTGGTAGAACCCGTTGTACAGGTCGACGCTGCCCGCGGACGGCTGCACCCAACTGAGGTCGCCATCATCCTGACTTGCGGCCCTGATCGCTGAGTCTGAGAGGTCAACCCCCGTCAGCGCGGTCACTGTGCCAAGCCAAGAGTGGGGAGGGCGTCGACACAACCTGTTAGGCTCCCGTGCGTCCACGATCAGCCGCTGGAGACCATCTTTTTTCTTGACCACGAAGATACCGACGCGTGCCCGAATTGAGGTGCGGAGCCCGACGAGCCCCAACTCCGCGAGCCGAAGGATGAGACGCCGCCGCTCTGAGGTGTCGAAGCGCAGCTTCGGGTCCCAGTACGGCGCGAAGGCTCCAGAGTCGTACTCGAGCTCGGACGAGCCCCTCAAAATCTTGCCCTCTGGGTCCGCCAACATAGCCCGCTGCTCGGAGGGCAGCAGGTCTTCCATGTCCTTGACAGACACGCCAGCCGAGAGCACCTTCACACGGTCGAAGTCGAAGCTCCCGAGGTGGCTCGGCTCCACAGTATACAAGTCTTTCACGCGCAGAAGCTCCTGGAGGGCTTCGTGCGGCTTGAGGTCGGCTGGAGCGTCTCCAGCACTTGAAACAAGCCGCCCAACTCGCTGGCGCACGGAGTCCTGCGTTCCAGTGAGAGGCGGCCGAAAGGCTGAGTGTAGTCCCTCATCAGCACGTCGAAAGGGACACGACGGGCCCTCCTGCAGCGCGTTGAGAGCGCCGAGAACGGAGTTCACCCGCCGCTCGCGATACCACCGACGCCGAAGCCGCTGCTGTAGGTAACGTCGGTGGTCACGTAGGGCGTCAAGTCGCCCTTGAGGAGGTACCAAAACTGGCAGCGGGTCACCGTGCTGGCGGCGCCCAAGCTGCGAGCCCGAGAAAGCCCCCTGGATCCTCTGCGGCGTGCCTCTCGGGCCGCGAGGCGCCGCATCACCAGAGGGAAGCCCATGCATACTACTTCTTGTCGCCGGCATTGGGACCGTGCTCCGACTTCCCGCCGGTCTTGCCGTCCCTCTGCCGCTTGTCGTCGGCTGCCCGCTCCTCGCGCCACAGCCTCTGTTGCTTCAACAAGAAGCCCTCGTCCATCTGCCTCTCCGCGATCCACCTCGTGAACTCCCGAGTCATCGCCTCTCCGCCCGGCCCGATCGGCGTCGCCATCGCCATGTCGAGTCCGTCGAAGTCCGGCGCCTTCGGGTTGCGCCGAACCGCACTCTCGATCTGGATCAGGCGCCGGGCGGCAAGCTCAGCCGAGAGAAGGTTGCTGATGTCCAACTGGTCGGTCGTGAGCATGAGATAGAGCCACGAGCTCACGAACTTGTGCTCGCGGGCGACGGCGCCCTTCGGCGCAACCCCGCTCTTGGCCTCCCAGTCGAGGTTGTGCGTCGCGAAATTGAACCCCACCCGAGTGAGCCCCTCCGCGTACTCGTCCAGAGCCGGCGGCCCGTCCAACGTCGGGAGGGGCTGCTTCACCCGGCGCATCATCTTGAGCGCGGTCTCGGCGTCCAGGAACCTCTGAGAGGACTTGTCCCTGGTGTCGGCCAGCAGCCGGGGGTCCCGCCCCGGCCCGACTCGCTTCTCTCTGAGCCACGCCTCGTGCTCGGAGGGGACGACCTTCTGGGCGAAGGTCCACTTCCCGTCGAGCCTGAGAAGAGCGACGTCACCCTTGATGACGGAGGCCTCCTGGTCCCGCATCGCTCCGACGGGCACCTCCTCCCCGAAGGCCGGGGACGCAGGGTCGGCGACTCGCCAGGCCGCCTCCTGGGCGGGCGCGGCGCCACCACCCTGAGCTTGCACCGCCGACAGGTCAAAGCCGGCGATCTCAGCCAACTCGAGGGCCTCAGCCCGAGCCCGCGCCAGCTCTGCATCTGAGGCGTTCGGGTCGAACAGGAAGGCCTCCGGCAGGTAGTCCCGCTCCACTGGCATCCCCCGTCGCAGCACCCTGATGTGATGTCGCGACAGGTCGGCCAGCTGGATACTCCATGTCGGGGTCGCGACCACCCAACGTCCGTCTCCACCCTTGATGAGAAGTATTCGGTGATGCCAACGCAGGCCGTTGGCGTCATCGTCAAAATTGATGAGCACCTGTTTTTCTGGTATATCCAGGGCTCGGTGTGCGGCGGCCGCAGCGGCCGCCATGGCTAGCGCTCAAGAGCTGCGAGGGTGGCCGGCGTGAACGGCCCGAAGGTCCGTCTCCCGCCTGCCGAGGTGGTCTCCGAGGTGCCCTCTGTCGCCCGCTTGCACCGTGAGATGCTGCTGCCCACGAGGAAGCCCACGAACCCGACGGTCGGGATGAGGGCGATCAGCACGAGGATGAGCGTCCAAGGAAAGGGCACGCACGACACGTCCTCACACACTGGGCACCTGGTGCCGGTCGCTTGTCGCACTTGCTCGTACGATAATTCACGTATCACCTCCAAATGACTGCCACACTCTGTGCTGGGGCAAGAGACCGTGACTTCTGGACACTGGCACGTGCAGATGGTCGGCTCTGGCCGACTCCAGTAACTGAAGAGATCTCGGGCAATCACCCAGGCGAAGTGTGCCTTCTCTGAACTGCTCATACGGCGGCGCGAGCCGCAAATTAAGACTTGAGCCAAAGCGCCCACGACGGTGAAGGGCGCTTGGCAAACATTCAACACTCACGGGAGGCCGATGAGCTACAGCACTACAGACGTTGAGAACAGTGTAATATATATATATATATATACATATATATATATATATATATATATATATAATATATATATATATATTCTGCACACTCGTCCATCCTAAATAAGAAATCGTATCATCCCAGCCAAACTGGTATCCCCCTCCCTGAGGTTCCCTTGTAAAAAACACTATGCGGTGACATTTCTTTGTTATAGCATGACACTTTTTCAGTAATCCCTTGCGAAACATGGGACGAAAAGCGCACGCGCGCGTCGTCGCGCGCGCATACCGAAATCCTTCAAAAACTTTCGGTGCCGGAAGGATTCCGCAATTGAGTTTCCAAACAAATGCAAAAACACAGGGTTTCGCAACACTGAGTTGCTAAAAAAGCTTCCGCGCGAGCTCTTGCGAAATCTAAAGAAAACCATGGGTTTTCAAGATTTTCACAAAATGCTACCAAACGGTCTTCGCGCGCGCGCATGTCGAAATCTGTCGAACGCCCTTGCGCGTGTGCCGTCGCGAGAATCCTCTGCAACAAATTGGACGAAGTGCAGACGCGCGCGTCGTCGCGGACGTATGCCGGAAACCTTCAAAACCCATCGGTTTCGGAAGGATTTCAAAATCGTGCGTCGAAAAAACCTACAAACACCAAGGTTTCGCAGCACGGATTTTCAACAAAAGCGTGCGCGCGCGCTCTTGCGTCGTCCGTCGTCGTCGTCGTCGTCGTCGTCGCCGTCCTCCCTCCTCCCGCGTCGTCGCCGTCGTCGTCGCCTACGTCGTCCTCTGTCTTTTCTCGTGTTCGTCGTCGTCGTCCTCTTTGGCGTCGTGGTCGTTTCCGTCGTCGTTGTCGCCGTGGTCGTCCTTCCTCCTCCTCCCACGTCGTCGTCGTCGTCGTCCGTCGTCGGCGTCTCGTCGTCGTCCCTCCTATTTCGTCGCCGTCGTCGTCGTGTCGTCGTCTTCTTCCCTCCTCCTCGTCGTTGTCGTCGTCGGCGTCGCCGTCCTTCCTCCTTCGTCGTCGTTCGCGTCGTCGCCGTCCTCCCTCCTCCCTCGTCGTTGTCGTCGTTGTCGTCGTTGTCGCCGTCGTCGTCCTTCCTCCTCCCTCGTCGTCGCCTTGTTTGTCGTCGTCGTCGTCGTCTTCGTCGTCGTCGGCGTCGTTGTCGTCGTCGAAGTCGTCGGAGACGTCGTCGGTGTCGTCCTAGTCGTTGTCGTCGGTGTCGTCGTAGTCGGTCTGAAGAGGTTTTGCAAACCAAGTTGCGGTTGGGTGGGTGGGATGTTTGCGCGAGCAGTGGAGAGGACAGCTTCAAGACGGTCAAAGTGGATTCTCCTGTCTAAAAGAATATTAGATTCTACCCCCCCCCGGAACTTATGCGTGCTGTAAATCACATTTGATTCTGACCACATGTCCATCCTAAATATGAATTCATACCATCCCAGCCAAGCCGATATCCCCCCCCTGCGGTTCCCTGTCAAATAACACTATGCGGGGAC
Source organism: Prorocentrum cordatum (assembly GCA_963575745.1). Taxonomy (NCBI): domain Eukaryota; class Dinophyceae; order Prorocentrales; family Prorocentraceae; genus Prorocentrum; species Prorocentrum cordatum. Next base: position 12,127 of record CAUYUJ010004191.1, on the reverse strand, counting down.
ATTTTTCTTTCTAACATAACATTTTTTCGCGAATCCCTGTCAAATAATACCATGCAGGACACATTCGCGCACGCCAGACGAAATCCTTCCAAAACCTTAGTGGTCGTAGCGATTTTAACATAAAAACTTTAAAAACAAAACGGTTTTCAAAAAAAAGCTTCAAACATTCACCCCGCGCAATCTTGCGGATTCCTAGGAAACCCACTACTTTTTCAACATTTCTGTCAAAAGGGCTCTTGCGAGCAATGTTTTCCTGCGCTTCGAACTTCAACAACGGCTGCGCGCCTGCCAGGGGCATAATCCTTATCAAATAATGCCATGCGGGACACATTCGTTTTTTCTTCGCGCGCGCGCGCCGAAATCTTCAAAAACCATTGGGTTGCTTGAGCATTTCAGCACTGCGTATCATAAAAACACACGAATCGCACCGTAGATCCTCGAAAAAAACCTGCACGGATTTTCAAAATTTTGCCCGCTCGCGCTGTCCGAACCTTAAAAAACCAATGTTTTTTGCAACATGTCGGTCGCACGAGCTCGTGCGAACTACTTTCGCGCGCTCCTTCAACGACGTTCGCGCGCCTGCCAGGGCCACTGTCCGTGTCAAGTAATACCATGCGGGACACATGCGCGCGCGCCGTCGTCGTCGTCGTCGTCGTCGTCGTCGTCGTCGTCGTCGTCGTCGTCGTCGTCGTCTTCCCTCCTCCATCGTCGTTGTCGTCGTTGTCGCCGTCGTCGTTTTCTCCTCCCTCGTCGTCGTCTCCGTTGGCGACGTCGTCGTCGTATTCGTCGTCGTCGTCGGCGTCGTTGTCGTCGTCGTCGTCGGTGTCGTCGTCGTTGTCGTCGTCGAAAACATTGAAAACGTCGTCGGTGTCGTCGCAGTCGGTGTCGGCGGCGCCGTCGTCGTCGATGTCGCTGTCGTCGTCGGCGTCGGTGTCGTGGCCAAGTGCCATCTGGTACCTACCGTCACGGACTTGTCTGAAGAGGTCTTGCGACCAAGTTGCGGGTGGGAGGGTGGGATGTTTGCACGAGCAGTGGAGAGGACAGCTTCAAGACGGTCAAGATTAATTGCACCCCATAGACTGCACCACGGCTAATTCACACTGTCATGATACCGCAGAAAAGCCCCAATCAAAGTCATTTTAGGGCTATAGGGATATTGGGCTACAGGGCGATGGGGCCATGGAAGTATAGGGCTATAGGGCCATAGAACTATAGGTCTATAGGGCTATGGGACTATAAGACTATAGAGCCATAGGGCTATAGGGCTGTAGGGCTGTAGGGCTATGGGGATATGGGGCTCTGGGGCTATGCGGCTATAGGGCTATACGGCCATAGGGCCATGAGTCTATAGGGCTATGGGGCTATAGGACCATAGGGCTATAGGGCTATAGGGATATAGTGCTATGGGGCTATAGGGCTGTAGGCATACAGAGCTATAGGGCTATAGGGCTATAAGGCTATAATGCTATAGGGCTATCTGCTATGGGGCTATGTGCTATGTGGCTATAGGGCTATAGAGCTCTAGGGCTCTAAAGCGATACAAATATAGGGCTAAAAGGCACCCAGGCACATGGGCACCTGGGCACATGCCATGTGCCCGGGTGCCTGGGTTGGCATGTGGCAAGTGTGTCTTGATTGTGCTATTGATGATCGGTTGTGTTCCCAAACGATGACTCGTCGACCCCCAAGACAGATTTGGAATGGGTCTCGCGATTCACCCAAAATGTGAATTCACATTTTCCTTTTCTTCCAAAATGTGAATTCACATTTTCTTGTTTCGCAAAATATGCATTCGCAGTTTGGCCCTTTCATAAAGATTCCTATACAAACGTCCAAAATTGGAATTCACATGTTCCTTTTTTCCAACATGTGATTTCACATTTTCCTTTTTCCCAAAATGTGAATTCATATTTTGCTGTTCCCCACAATGTGAATTCAAATTTTGCCCTGGCCCTCAAAATCCCCAAATTTGAGGCACAATGTTCCGCATGTCAAAGCACCCGGGCGGGCCGCAAAAATCGGCGGCATACCTCACCTAACCGTATGAATCCGCTAGGACCCCTACGGAGGCAAGCTCTGACTGGGGAAATTGCACAACAGATATTGCACCACGTCGGTTGCAGCTCCGCACATGTTGCACAATACACGTGCTACAAACACACTGTTTGGGGTTCATGCTGGCTAGCACAAAAATAAATGTAGAAATCCAATTGTATGTCATGTGTATATATGTATATATGTATACCTATATACATATACGTTGGACATCCCACAACAAGGCTGTAAGGGGCATGACGTATGCCGCACATTTACGACCCACGGTTTCGGCCACTATGCGCACACATGCACATGCATGTACGTGTATAAACGGATAAGCATGTGTGCGAACATCTGCACATGTACGCATACTGTGTGCGCGCCTGCCAGTACAAACTGCACCCCTCCCTCCCTGGACAGCGGGGGGAGAGCAGGGAGGGCCCGAGAGCCCGAACAAGACTGCGAGACACGTGCTAGAACTTGGACCCGCGGTCCGCAGGACCTGTTGCCTTCGTGGCGCTGCCCTTCGGTGGCATCTCGTGGGAGCCTCCCATGCCATCTTCTCGGCCCTTGCGAATCGACGCTGCGCGACGCCTGTCGACGCTGATCGGCGCTAAATCCACGTGATTTGACGCTGACCGATTCTCAATCGGCGCTCTCTCCCCGACTCCCAGACGCTAACCGACGCTAGAGACGGAATTAGGAGGGCATGCCAGGCTCCCATGATTTGCAAATGCCCTCTGCCTGCGATCCCACAAGGGATGACTCGATGGAGGCGCAAGGGGGGGAGGCCGCGCGGGTAGCGGGCCCGACCCGAGCCCCAGTGGGCGGCGGCGGAGGAGGGAGCGGAGCTCTCGGATTAGTCAGCCGCAGTAGTAGCACACGCCAAGCACCCAGGGGGCTGGCAACCGGAAGGAGGGGGTGTCCGCTGTACTCATCGCGCGGACATGGGGCGCGCCGAGCGAGGAGCGGAAATGAGGGGCTTTTCGCGCCAGGGCGGGCCTGGGGCAACGAACAGGGTCCCCGGCCTAGACCACAGGATCGTCCTCGAAGACCTTTACTGTGCGGGCGCGGCCGCAAGAAAACCTTCGCAGGAAGCCCAGCCCTGAAAACCAACCGAGATGCACACGGGGGGAACCCAGAGCACATTGAACGCAGCAACTTCCTCAACGGCCGCGGGAAGTCACCGCGCAGCGCACGGAGCGAAGGAACCCAAGGTACATACCCTGACGAGAAGCGCACGGTTTCTTGATGCGCGTCCCGTGTTCAGGCGTCTTGACCGTGCACGCAAAAGTGGCCGTGGGCAAGAGTGAGTGACCTCTGTTGCGCGGCCTGTCGATAGCTGCGTGCAAGGCGACGGTGGCGGCCTGCGCATTTGGCTCCCGCGTACCCCGAAGGCCGCGCGCCAGAGGTGACTCCGGCGAAGGGTCACTGCCAATTGTAGCCGAGGAGGGCAGGAGGAGGGGAAGGAAGGCCAGAGGAAGACGAAGGGGTAGAAAAGGCCGCCTGGCGCCAACCTGCAAAAGGTGCATGAGGAGGGGTGGACGAGGCGAGGTGTGAGGGCTGGGCTGGTGAGGACGCGGAGGGGCGGCCGATGCGCGAGGGGAGAGAGCCGATACTAGAGGATGCGAGAGGGTCGAGAGGGTGGAGACGAGGGGGAGGAGGGGGGAGTGAGGACGCGGGGGGGGGGACGGGGGCCCCAGTGGCAGAAGGAGCGGATGCCGAGGGCGGGGGGAGGGAAGCGGAGGAAGGAGGAGGAGGAGGCGGAGGATGATGAGGAGGAGGAGGGAGGAGGAGGAGGCGGAGGCGGAAACCGAGGCGGAGGAGGAGGCGGAAGAGGAGGAGGAGGAGGACGAGGAAAAGGAGGAGGAGGGAGGAAGAAGAGGAGAAGGCGGGTGAGGAGGAGGAGGAGGAGGAGGAGGAGGAGGAGGAGGAGGAGGAGGAGGAGGGCAGGGAGGAGGCAGGGCGGAAGAGAAGGGGGAGCGCAGCAGAAGGTAGGACAAATAAGGGAGACAGAGAGAGAGAGAGAGAAAACAAAAAAACAAAGAGAGAGAGAGAGAGAGAACAACTATAAATGATAGTGACAGACAGACAGAGAGAGGGAGATCAGCAAAAGAGAGGAAGAAAGAGGGAGAGAGAGAGAGAGAGAAACACCTAAATGGAGAGGGGCGGGACGGAGGATAATCGAGGAGGGGAAGGAGGACGAGGATGAGGAGGACGAGGCGGAAGGAGGAGAGGGAGGAGGAGGAGAGGAAGAGGAGGGAGGAGGAGGATGAGAAGAAGGAGGAGGAGGTGGTGGGGAGAATGAGAGGGGGGGGAGGGGGGGGAGGTCGGCGGAGGAAACGCAGACCACCCCCTCCCGGCCGCCCGCCTCCCCCCCCTCTCGAGGCTGGCAGAAAAGGCCCCCGCGAGGCCGCCCCGCGGGGGCGCGAACGCGCGCGCGGGGCCAGGCCGGCGGGTCGGCATCCGAGGCTCGACACCTCCCTCCCTCCCCCCTTTCTCCTCCGAGCCTCTTCCTCGTTCCTTATGACTATCGTCCCCTCCTCCCTCCTCCTCCTCCTCCTGCTCAAACTCCCGTCCTCCTCGCTCCTCCTCCTCCTCCTCCTCCCCTCGCTCCTCCTCCTCCCCCCCTCCTGCATAATCCTCCTCACTCTTTTCCTCCTCATCCTCCCGTCTCCGCCTTCCCCCTCTCGTCCTCCTGCATCCTCCTCGCTCCTCCTCCTTCCCTGTTTATTTCCCGCCTCCTGCTGCTGGTTGCTGCTGCTCCTCTCCTCGTCTTTCTTTCCTTCCTCTTCTTCCTTCCTCCTCCTCCCACAACCACAGCCGCCATCCCCTCCCTCCTTTTTCTTTCCTCGTCCCTCGTCCTCGTCCTCGTCCTCGTCCTTCTCCGTCCTCACACGGGGGGGGGGGGGGGGTCCTCTGCCTTCTCCTCCTCGTCCTCCTCCTCCTCCTCCTCTTCCTCCTCCTCCCCCTCCCCCTCCCCCTCCTCCTCCTCCGCCTATCTATCCTCTTCCTCCTCCTCCTACTGCAAAGCTACTGCAAAAGGGACCGACCGTCCCAGCATTCGCGTAGGCCTACCACAAAAGTAGCAGCTCGACCACAAGAAGCCTTCCACAAGAAACCCAACCCTGTGACCCCAGGACATCCATTGATTCTTGGTGTGGGAACGTCGCGCTTTCCATAGCAAAACCATCGGAGCCCAAGAAACCCAAGGCACCCTGGAGGGGCGCACTAGGATCGGCACCGTGGCAAAGTGGTGCCAAGCATAGGGGTGATATATCTGAACCTGGCAAAATGCCCCAAGCAATGGCCGCGCCCTGGAGGCAGGCGCTGAACGCCGAGTCCTGAGATCCTGGCGCCCCTATCATTTCGGGCCGGGCGATTTCGCTCGATTTCGGGCCGCGGGACCCTCGCAGATCGATGCGGCAAAACATCTGCAGCAGAAGATGGGGCCTGGGGCTCCAGTCGTGACTTTTTACAATGTTCCAATTCTTTCGCGCCGTCGGGTCACGCCATGTAGCCAGGCCTCGCTTCCCTGGGGAGGGGGACCTCACCCTCCTTTCGAGACTCTCAAGACTGACAGCAAGTCTGACATACTACGGTGCACGACAGCCAGCTGGGGGTTTCACCCTCTGGATCATAAAAGAAGCAACAAGTGAGTTTCCTGCGATTCCCTCCCCGGCTGTGTCATCCACCCCCGAACCCTTCCATCCCACTGAACGGAGGGCGCGCCTGGTTGATCAGCTTCTGCCGCCCGTCGACGCCGCCGCGGCAAGCGCGGGCACGGACAGGGGCGGGGGGAGGGAAGAAAGAGGAAAAGGGGAATAAAACCTGAGCGAAGAACCTAGGACCAGGCCTCTGCATAACTTCGCTCTCTCACTGGTCCACTCCCTCTGGCATGGCAAAGGCAGACCTGTGACCTTCCTAGCTGCGAAACAACCACACTCGCCACAATACATGATGGGGAGGTCGCTACCTTGGATGCGCGCTGCCAGCAAAACGCGGCCTTGCCCCCCCCCCCCCCCCCCCCCCCCGACAACGCGAGGGCTCGGAAAGATGGGGCCAGGCTCTCGCACGGGAATGTGCTGCTTTCTGAGCACGCTCTGAGGCAGACAGAACATGTGATTCTTTTTTTGGGAAATCCCAGACAGGCGCGCGCTGGCTGGGTATAACTTTACTCTTGTGGCGGGGATCTCGGGTCAACTTGCCAAACGCGTCCTTAGGCGGTGGCCGCGCGCTCAACACTCTGGCAACTCCTGTTGCCAAGTTACAGTATTCTGCAAGAGCCTGCGATAGACCTCGACCGTTGCATTGGGGGGCCCTTGGATTCTCGAGGCGAATCCAGCAAAATGGTCAGGGAGGGCATTCCCCTGGATATAAAACCGGTCGAGGTCGCCCTCAAAACTGCTTCAATCTCTACGCGCTTTGACTTTACATAGCACGAGCCAGTCATATTGCTCTAGCTTCTGGGCTGCAGGTCGCCAGCATTGCGAGCGAGGGCCCCTGCCTGCCTAGGCTTTGAGGGGCCGCGAAGCGACGAGGCCGAGCGCGCTGCAATCATAGCGAATGATATTGGTGGCTGGCTTGGCCGATCGGAGCACTGCTAAGAAACAGCTGCACGTTCTGCGTCTGCACTGGTCTGTGGAAAATCTCACGGGAGCGGAGAGTGCATTGCTCTAACAAAACTGCCTGAATAATGTACCTGGGCTGCCGCTACCCCCGCTCTCGCAAGCTCGGGGTCGGCGGGCTTGCCACGCCCCCCGCCTGTGAATAAAAATGCATCTTCAGGGGGGAAAAACGGGGCAACTGGCTGGTTCTCCGAGTCAACAAAATGAAGCTCCCAATATGGCCAGACTGGGTCCAGCTCTGGCGTTGGTTGCCATAAGTTGCTATATAGCGGGTGGTCCTGCCCTGCTTCCAGGGCATCCTGAATTAGGGCAGGGTCAAAAGTTGCCTCTCTGATCTCTTTGCCACAGGGGCATTCCCCAAATCCTGCGGAAGGCAGCGCCAAGCCTATCGCAAACACACAAACACACACAAACACACTGGGACGTCATTGCCTCATTATTTCAGGCGGGTCCCTGTGGGTACCGAACAAGAGAAAACTTGTTCAAACAGATGGCGGTTGCCTTCCGTCTCTTTTGGGTTGAAGGCTTTCTCGCTGCATATAACCAGACTCCGTCTCTTCGTATCTGATTGGCTACAGGGTGCGACAGCAGATCTAGTTTTTTCCTTGGAACACGCTGAAACCTTCGCGGCAAAGAGCTCCTGCACAAAGATTTGGACCACCCGCGCTGGTGGCACTTCAGCCAGTACAAGCCGCTGTCCAACATTGGTGACGAGACTTGCTGGCGCTTGAATTGTCCAGCCGATAACTTTAAGCCATAAGATCGCATCGGAGAGGGGCCCCCTGTTCCGAGAAGCCCAAAATTTGTCCGAAGTCGCCTCCGCCCACGCTCGGGCTTCTCTGATCGCAACTGACCAGCGGCTTTCACGGAACGGCGTCAGCGTGGATGCCCCCCCCCCCCTTCCGCTCGGTGATTGGCGTTGTGCCGCCGTTCGTGCGCATCTCCCCAGCGTTGCTGCTGCTACGCGGGGCGGGCCTGCTTGGCCTCGCCTGGCCAGCGCCCGAGAGATCTCCAATCGGCACCCTGCCTGCTTCACTCCCGCAGCAACAGCAGCGGCCTTTCTAAGGACTAAAATTCCGCTAGGAGAAAAACCTTGCACCTGGGCCCCATGCGTCACCACGGACTCAATGCTAGCCTTGCAAAGTCTGCCTGTCAGGCGCCCGGGTCCTCTACAGCGGGTTAACCTGTGGGCGCGCTTCAAACACTTGTGCCATCGGTTCGCTCTTTTTTTGGCAGAACGCGAACTTGAGCTTTTGACCGGCACCCCAAGAAGCCAATCCCGAGGTAAGCTGGCGCCCGTTCAACATTGCCTGCAAGAGAGCCCAATGCACCTTTAGCATCGCGCACAAGTTGATTGGAATTCCCAATGATACTCATCTTCTTGGACGAGAGGGTGCCATTAAGGTGCTCCTGTAGTACCTTGCCTAGGGGCGCCGTCATCGTCGCCATCGGCTCGCTGCGCATCCTCGCCGATGCTGCCCCGCGCGTGGAGCTGCAGGTCATCTATATGAACCCCCAGTGCTGTGGACTCTGGTTCGCGCCGCCAGTTCTCCACCGCCAGCGCGAGGCAGGCCTTCGCCTCGAATGTGGCAGATGTCGTTGTTGGGAACACCTGCTGGCTGAATGCCCCATCTAGAAGTAACGCACGCCCCCGCCGATATGAGCCGATGGTGCACAGGAGGACATGCGTGGGAAACCCCGCGAAGCCTGCTTGTTCGATGAGTTTTGCACGGGGATCTTCTCATAGAACTGCACAAGGTCCCACGAAACACACAAATGGGAAATCCCTTGAGACGTACACCATTCACTGCGTGCTGCTCCTCGCCAGACAATATTGGGGCCCTCGGTTATGGGGCGCGCTATATGCAGGGCCGATCCCAAACTCTCTTTTCCAAATTCGGCAGGGGTTCCTGTAGAGCTTCGCATGTAGGTTCACGGCATTTTGTGCGAGCAGCGCATAATGCCCCGGACGCGTGCCATCATGAGTGCAAGTCTTGAGCTTAAACTTGCTGGCGATACGTCTGATCACATCTGGCTCAGTGGGCTTTGGCACTGGCATTGGCGCATGCTGCGCGCGCGCGTGCGCGCGCGGGGCGGGACGGGACGGGGCGGGGCGGGGCGGGACGGGACGGAGGCTGGCGGCGGGACGGGGCGGGGCGAGCGGCGAGGGCGGGGCGTGGGCGGGAGGGGCGGGGCGGGGCGGGGCGGGGCGGGGCGGGCGGGGACGAGGACGTGCTGTGTGTGTGTGTGTGTGTGTGTGTGTTGTGCGGTGTGCGTGTCGTGTGTGTGTTGCGTGGTGTGTGCGTGCGTGCGTGCGTGCGTTGGTTTATGCAGTGCGTGCGCGTTCTTGCGCGTGCGCGTGCGCGTGTGCGGTGCGCGTGCGCGTGCGCCTGTGTGTGTGTGTGTGTGTGTGTGCGTGTGTGTGTGTGTTGTGTGTGTGTGTGCTGTGGTGTGTGTGTGTGTGTGTGTGTGTGTGTGTGTGTGTGTGTGTGTGTGTTGTGGGAATGTGTGTGTGTGTGTGTGTGTGCATGTGTGTGTGCGTGCGTGCGTGCGTGTGCGTGCGCGCGTGTGCGTGCGCGCGTGCGCGGGGGGGGGGGGGGGGTCCTGCTGGGGGCATCTGTGCTTCCAAGGCAGTCGGCCAATGTTCTGGTTCTTTGCATAGGCGGTCCGGCAACGATGATGAGCGGCCCTCGGAACACAGTACCATATCTTCTGGTCTGTAGTCTGCGCCTCGAAGGTAAGAAAGCTTTCTGAGCACTGTCCGTACCTGCCTCCTGACGCCATTGTTCCCGCTCCTGTCGTTGCTTCCTCTTCTCCTGGACCTGGCCTAGCTTGGAGCAGCGCATGGCCAACTTGACTGCTGGCGCCACCAATGCAACCCTTGCCGCTGGCGGCCCTCGCACAGGGATGGCAGCCGCTACGCCTGACCGGAAGCGGCGCCAGAAAGAACCCCCTCCCTTCCAGCACTGCCAGAATAGCCCTCCTCGCTGAGGGATCCCCCAAAGTTGCCGTAGAAGGTTGGCGGTGTGCTGGTCCAGGACGGGCTTCGCATTCTTGGCCAGGAGGGCCTCGATCTTTCGAAGCCCGCTGCTGGGCCACTGGAGGGCCCGCCCAGGGAATGCTCTTGGTGGCCAGGGTACTTCGTGACTTCAGGAGGGGGTCCGCCTCTGCGACCTTTGGGAGACGCTTGCGTTACATGTAGAACTTCTTGCCGAGCTCGACTAGCCCATTCTTGAGATACTTGGTCCAGAAGGCGCTGCAGGGCCCCCTGTTCATCATGTGCGGCCATGTAATTCATGTCATCTCCAGAACTCAATTTGTTATGGTCTCCTGCAGGGTACCAATGAGACCCTCGTAGCTGGGCGGGGCTCGTTGCGGGCCTATTGCAGGGGTCGGGTCTACCTTCGTGTACGGGGTCATGACTCCCACTTTGATGTCATCCGTCGGTTTGAGGAACTCCAGGGTCACAGGGATGCGGGGCCTCCTGTGCCACCTGGAGTCTAGGCCTAGCTCTGGGTCAGCAGCGTCGAAGGCTCGGCTGAAGATGAAATAATCGATCACCTATGCAACGCCGCCTTGCGCTAAAGTCGGGCTGCCGGTGACTCGCGTGACCGCTCCGAACTTGGCGAGCGGCTGGAGAGTGCCTATGATCTCAGCTGGCATGTTAAAGCCACCTCCTACGATGAACGGCACCCCTGGCCGAGCGACAGCTTGCCACATGCTGTTGAGGTTTCTCTTGTTTGTGTCATTCATGCGCACTTGGTCCTGCAATTACACGCTGAAAACCTGAATTGCTCCTAGGGCCGTGGTCCTTAGGGAACATTGCGAAAGCCTCCCATGGGCTAGATCACCATCGTTTTCCGCCCATGAGTCCACGTGCTTTTTGATCAAAACCATCGCGCCGCCCTTGCGATGCTGTGGATCCGTGGCATCAGCTGGGGTCACACAGGAGCGCCATCCCATCATGGAAAAACACAGCACGCGCGTCGGCGAGCTTCTCACCGTGCAACTTGTGTTCTTGGAAAAGAATCACCTCATGGTTCGAAACCTGCAAACATTCTTCGCATGTGGCCCAACACGAGCCATTAAACGTTTTGAACCTAAGTTTGTTCTTGCTACCCTCGCTGTGGGGGGCCACCAGGGACTGCGCTACCCTCACCTGTTTCTCGAGCAGGGGAGCGCGACCCTGCTGAATTCCCAGCATTGCGGCTTCCGGCGGCCTTCTCAGCTTTCCGCTTCGCGAAGGTGCCCTGGATTTTGGAGAGGGTCTCTTGGGGGAGTTCGGCACGAAGAGCTTCCTGCTGGAAATCTTCATCAACGTGGTCGATGGTATCCCTGGGTCTGGTGCTTGCTTCCTCGGCTTCCTGGCCTTCCCTGGCTTCCTGCTCCAAATCGAAACCGGCTTCCTCCAGGTCCATGTCAGAGAAAGGGGTCCTGGTAGACCATCGTCCTCGTCCTTTGCCTCCTCCTTTCGACATGTCGTTCTCGGCGCAGCCCTGGAAGAGATTGGTGGCCATGTTCGTAGTTGCAGAGTATACATCTGCAGCTACGAGGACCCCTGGGATTGACCGCGCCCTGGTAGAGCGTCCCCAACGGTGTCCGCGTATCTGTGTCCAGTTGACCAATAACTGCTGTCCAAGCCTGTAAATTGATTCCCAACCTATCTGGAGGAGGAAGGCCTTGTGTCTCTTGCAGCTTGGTGGCTGTCGCAGGGCGGGCCTGGGCGATAGACTCCGTCCCCTCATCGATGAGGGTTTGCAGTTTTCTCCCTTCCTCCTCCAACTTTCAATCTCCTGCAAGATCTCATCCTGTCTCGTCTCCATGTTCTTGATGTGGCCCTCACGGCGGCGGATGTCCTGCTCGCTGATGAGGAGGACATTCGACACTGGGGTACGTGCATATCGGATGGAGCTGGAGCTCGCCAGGATGCCTCCCAGCTGCTCCTTGGCACCCTCGGGGAGGATGTCCGTGCATTTTGTGTCTGCACCCTGGACCAGGTGGTGAAGGAGCTGTAGGCCATTAGGCTGGGGGCGTTTGGCTCCTCGTTGCCACGAGAGGCCCTTGCCGCCCATGCTCTCGTCCGTGTAGTCGTACTTGCCCTTGCCCTTGCCCTTGGTCCCGTGCTGGCGTTGTGCTTGTGCATCTCGCCGTACTCCTCGTAGTTGTTGTGGGCCCCGCCGTGGTTGGACGGGCACAAGGTCCTCGCCACAGTGGTAGCACCACGTGTAGTGTACTGGGTTGCGCTTGCAGCCGCAACTAGTACAAGACAGGCCCTTCTGAGCCCACGTGTCCACATGTTTTGACATGCGCTCGCTGGGAGGGGAGAAAGAGTGCCGCTGGGCACGACTGGAAAGTGGAATGCGTCCGAGCGCCCTCTTGATGGTTGTCGCACGGCGGCGGGAAACCTCCAAGCTCGAGCCCCCGCGACACGGGGTTCGAACTGAGCCAAAATGGCTACGGGC
>CAUYUJ010004190.1:0-72187 GCA_963575745.1 Prorocentrum cordatum | reverse complement strand
CAGCACTGCTCTCGAATATGCCCTTCATGAGCGAACATCCCCGAGTCCACCGCTCCTGCCGCGCTGCCCTCATCCACCGTGCCGAATCCCATCGCCGCACAGTCGCACTGCTTAAGCTGCTTGTGCTCGAGCTCTTCGAGCTCGAGCTCGACGAACTCGTCGAGCGGGAGCGGCTTCTCGAGCCCGATCTCACCATGGCGGCCCGAGGGACCGATTGCAACATGTAATATGCACAAGTGCAAACAGTTTGAGGCAAACTAGCCGCGGGCGGATGATCTGCCACCCAGTCAGGCGCTGATGGCACTGCGTAGATCGCACCACATATTATTCCCACAGCCCAGCGTAGCGTGACATCAACGTTATCACGCTCGCTCGCATAACATAGCACGGCATCGCATTCATCATTGGCGGTAGCATAGCACGTTGACACGCGTAGCATAGCGCAGCATATCAGGTATTACGTCGTTGCTGCGGCTGGTGGCGCCCCAGGGCGCGCATGCACGTGTGCAACTCTGCGCTTGCAAATCATGTGCACCACAGCGTTTGCCACAAGCGGTTCTTATCGGAAATATGACACCCAGTAGCTCTGATACGCTCGATCGTGCTTCATAGCGATATCATGTTGACCCGATGTATCCCAAACCATTGGCGTGCGCGATCGCATGCATTAGATGCGCAAAGATAAAGGTGCAAAGGTAACCAGTCGCGAAGAGTGAATGCACGCCCCTAACACAAGACCCACACATCCCTAAAGCATGGTCATTGGAACAACACTAAGTTAACACACAGCCCCTAAAACATCTCTAAAGCACGGTCCTGAAACTTCCCTAAAACACTGCCCCTGAAACATCACTAAGGTAAAACGCAGCCCCCAAAATATGACTGAAACACCTTGGCGCCCAAGTGGGCTCGAATGGCAAAAAAGAACTGCACTGGGCAGCGAGCGGGGATCGAGACCGTTTTTTTTTCTGACTACCTAGCCAACTGTCCCCTCCCTCCTCCTAGCTTGTTTCTATCGCACGGGCGCCGCGGGCCGCCTATCATGTCCTACTCTCTATCGGCGGGCCTTCTGGATCTTCTCGTGCAGCCTCTCTCTCAGCCTCCTCTTGACATCCTCCTTCGCCTCCTCCTCCTCCTTCGCCTGCGCCTCCCTCTGCCTCCTCACCTCCTTTGCCAGAGTCTCCTTGATCGTCGCCCTCCTCTCCCTGTCGTCCGCTTGCCTCCTGAGGACCTCCAGCGCACGCCTCATCCTGGTCACCTCGTCGCCCTCCTGCTGCGCCAGCGCCGCCTCCATGAGCTCATCTCTGCCCCTCAGGGCCCTCGCCTCCTCCTCCTCCTTCTTTCTCCTGGCGCCGTCCTTCTCCTCCTCCCTCCTTCTCCTCCACTCTTCCGCGCGCTTGAGGCGCCTCCTCGCCGTCTCCTCATCCTCCTGGGCCCCGCTCGCCGCATCCTCATTCACCATCGCCTGACGCCCCGCCGCGTCCTTCCTCTGTTTGGCCTGCGCCTCCTCCGCCTCCTCCTCCTCCTCCTCGCCGCCTCCTCCTCCATCCTGCTCCTCGGCCTCTTCGCGCACCTCGGACGTGATGCCTTCTGATGGATCCATCTCATCGAGGATGAAGCGGATCCGCAGGTACCATGGCTCCAGCATGGCTCCATCATTGGCCCCACGCGCCCTGGGCTCGATCCGCTCGGGAGGGAGAGGACCGTTTCTCACGGGAGGGTTGGTCAAAGCGGGGCCGTTTTTCTCATTGAGCGCCTTGGAACCATATGTTGTCTTGCGCCATTCGCGACCGATCCCAGAGCGAGTGGCCGAATGATCAGAAAAAGGGAGGGGAGGGGAGGCCCGAGAGGCTTGGCGCAACATCGATTCGAGCGGGAGGGTGAAGCCTGTAGTTTCAAGGGTGGCGACACCTCAGCCACTCCACGCACCCCTTCACCTACACGACCCGCGATGGGGGGTGCAGGCGAGGGAGGGAATGAAAGTGGGGAGGTGTGGCGACCCTAGAGCCCAAGATGAGCTCCAAGGTGGCCCAAGATAGCCGAAGATGCCTCAATATGGCTCAAGAGGTCCCAAGACCGCTCCAAGATAACCCCAAGAGACCAGATAGCTCCCCAAGGAGCCACCCCCCAATATGCCAAAATCGTTCAAAATCTTAAGGAAACACATTATTTTCTGCTTCTCGCTTTTTCGCTTCCGATTGCTATCCGAGGCTTCAATATAGCCCCAAAAGAGCCCAAAAGGGCCCCAAGATGAGCCCACGAGAGCCCCAAGACGGCCCCAAGAGCGCCCAAGAGCGCTCCACGAGCGCCCCAAGAGGGGTCCAAGAGGCGATTCTGGGGGCTCTAGAGGGGCAAGGCTTGATCGATCTCCTTCAAGATTGCCCCAAGAGGCGCTCCTAGGAGGCCCCCAGAGGCGCCAATATGGCCCCAAGATGGCCCCAAGCGGCTCTCAAGATGCTCCCAAGAGGCCTCCAAGAAGCGCCCAAGTGATATCCCAAGAGGCCCCGAGATGCATCCAAAATACCTTTGGCCATTTGGCTCGCCCTCCTCCTCCTCCTCCTCCTCCTTCTCCTGCTCCTCCGTCCTCCGTCCTCCGTCCTCCGTCATCCGTCCTCCTCCTCCTCCTCCTCCTCCTCCCCCCCCTCCTATTCATCTTCCTTCTCCCCACTCCCTCATCCATCCATCCAGCATCCTCCGTCTCCTCCTTCCTCCTTCGCACGGTTCGGCTGTCCCCCTCCTTGCTCCTGCACTTCCCTGATCACCTCAACTCGCCTGGGCGTTGTTTCTGGATGGGCTGGTGGAGATACGCGAAGCGTCTAGAATTGTGCGCGCGGCCATGCTGGGGGCATTTGTGTGCGCAGCCTGGTTGGGGGAATTTGTGCGCGCAGCCAAGCTGGGGGCATTTGTGCGCGCAGCCTGGCTCGGGGCATTTCTGCGTGCATGGAACACTGCCTCACGAGTTTTCTCTTCCGCCTCCACCTCCCATCATCCAGAGGGGAAGAGGGGGGAGGAGGGAGGTGAGGGGGGAGGGGGAGAGGGGGGAGACGGGGGCGGTGGCTTGTAAGTCTATGTTCCAATCAGAGCCCACGAGTATCCATCATACGGCTTACATACTAAAACGTCTTCTCATCACAGGATAGGCGAATGAGGCGAGATGACGCGGGGTGCTGCTGAGGGCTCCATACAGGATTGTAACATCGCACCAGGTGCGTCGGCCGACCCTCAGTGAGTTCGAGTTGCTGGAACGCTCGCAGAGAGGGACGCTGCCCTGAGGCCATGGATCGGGGAATGTGAAAAAGGGGAGGGCGGGTGGACAAGGATTACAAGGAGGATGCGGGAGAGAAACGATGGTGACAACACCAAGCCCTCACCCCCCAGTGCAGAAAGCACTTATAAAATTCTTGACGCTTTGCGTATCCCCACCTGCCCATCCAGAAACGATGTCCCCTCTGTCGGGAGAAGGAATGACGGGACGCACATAGACAGCGCGAGCGTGTGACTGGTCATGCTGCCGCTGCTGTTGCTGGTGATGCGCGTGCTGCTGGTGCTGGTGCTGATGTTGGTTATCTTGCTGCTGGTGCTGCTGCTGGTGCTGCTGGTGGTGGTGCTGCTGCTGATGCTGCTGTGCTGTGGAGTTGCCGCTGGTGCTACTGTTGATGGTGATTGTGCTGTTGTTAGTGCTGCTGCTGATGGCGCGGCTTCTCGTTCTGATGGTCCTGCTGCTGGTGTTGCGGGTGCTGCTGCTACTGGTGCTACTGCTGGTGCTGCTGATGGTGTCGCTGATGGTGCTGCTGGTGACGGCGGCGGTGCTGCTGGTGCTGCCGCCGCTGCTAGTGCTGTGGCTGGTGGTTGCGGTGCTGCTGCTGCTGGCGCTGCTGATGCTGGTGCGGGCAGTGATGGTGGGAGCAAATTAGGTTAACGACCGCCTCGGGAGCGCGTTCTCGATCGGATTTTTGGAGAGGTTGCCCTCTTGGGGCACGATTGCGGGTCTCTTTTGGTAGATCTTGGGGCCCTCGTAGACATCTTGGGGCCGTCTTGCCTATGCTGTTCAAAAAGAAAAGGGCCATTCGGATCCCACCCCCCCCCCCCCATCAGAGGCTCAGAAAGGGCGCCCTGAGGCACTCACGGGCCGTCCTTGGAGTGCTGGCGCTCTGGCTGTTTGGGGTTCCATTGTGGAAATCGTGAGGTATCAAGAGCCAATGGAAAGCGATACGACCAGAATGCAATGACAGACATGTGTTATTTAGGTGTTGGAATTGCTTTTTCCGATGGCTCGAATGCCACTTGGAATCATCTTGGGGCCGTAGCTTGGACAATCTAGAATCTTGGATGCGAATTCCAATTAAGCTCTCTGAGGCCACCGCAACCTTGGGCCGAAAATTGACAATCTGCCCCCTTCCCTCCCACCCACCTACCTCCTCCCCCCCCCCCCTTCCCACCCCCCGCCCCCGCCCGCCATCCCCCCGCCCACCCGCCCACCCGCGCACGCACAACACACACGCACACCACAACGCATACACGCACATCTACACACTTTTCCCCGAGGAGCGCACCGTGCTTCACGCGCGAGACACACCTACACACACCCCTTCCCTCCCCCCCCCGCCCCAGACCCAAGGGGCGTTGTATAGGGGCACACACACGCGCGCACACCGCGCACCTCCCCCACCCTTCCCCGAGCAAGTGAAGGAGGAAGCTGTGGCGGAGAGAAGGAAAATTACGCTAAACCACCGCAGCCCAAAATGGCTCGCGGGATGATCTGACGCCCAGCAGGGCAAACGTGACTTATCGATTGTTAACTCGCGCGCGCGCGCGACATTTGTGGGCGCTGGCGCGTGCGCCTGCATGTGAATAACATATGTGCTTGTCATGACATGCCATTCTAGTTATGGGCACTGATCTCGAGCGCGCGCGCTTCCATGACATATTTCCCCCAAGCAATCGAGTCATTCACGCTGTATGCTAGGTGCAGAGTAGGATTTGAGAATGTCCACTCCTACCAAGCTCATCGCGGAGCTGGCCAACCTCCCCACGTTCTTTGAGGAGCAGAAGCAGTGCAACCTCGACTCGGATGCCATGTCTGAGTTGATGCGCGCGCAGGCAACGTGCATCAGCGCAAAGATCAGGTCGCTCATTGAGTGCGACTTACGATCCGCAACGGAGTTGACTAAGGCCGTCCACGGCGTCGGGTGGGACAAGGAGACAACGGCTAAGTTGGCTACGCTGGTGAACGAGATGAAGAACAAGCTCGAGGATGGGAACCCTAACGCAAGGCGGCGGAACCAAAAGTGCTCATCATTCAACATGTACTTGACTGATATCGAGTACACGACCCTCGCGGACAGCATGACGCCTTGGTCTGCTAAGTTCGCAGTTGTGAAAAAGAGGTGCTTCTTCATCGGGCTCCTCCTGCCGAGTGAGAAGACGAAAGGGCACATCTTGGAGTGCATCAATGTGGCCAACGGGCTGCCGCTGGAGAAGGGGAAAGATTGGTTCGCCCATTTGAATAACATCAAGGAGGCGCTTGCGCCGCTGGGCACTGTCAAGTACCCATTTGAGTTTATGACAGAGTTTCCGCTTTCGCCCAAGGATCTCCCGAGTGAAACCTACAAGCATGCATACGAGACGGACCCGCCGTCGATGAAGGAGTACCGCGGGCTGACGTTCGGAACAGTCCGACAGAGCTCGACCGCCTATAAGCGCGCGCATACGGGAGCTGAAGAAGCGGAGTCGCAGCTGGCCCTCAATAAGAAGAGCCCGCCCATGCTGAACCTGTGCGCTCCATCCGCAACCGACCCCAATCAGTTCATGGCGGAAGCCTGCAGGCAGATCGGCGCCCAGATGCTCCTGCAGGGCATGATGAAGGGTCTCCCTAGCACGAGTGCAGGCATGGACCCGTATAACATGCTGCAGTGCTTCCGTTCTTCCGCCGACGCGGGCGCGTCGTCGGCCTCGCATCTGCCCGAGCCGAAGGGCAGCCGCTCCGCCGCCGAGCCCACTGGAGCGGCCGAGCCCAAGGCTGGCGTCCGCGCCGACGACAGCGCTGGAACATTCCCCATGCCTCCCCCAGCTGTCGACGAGAAGGCTGGCGCCTGCGCCGACGACAGCGAAGCGAGCGAGGAATCTGCTGCGGAGCGCTTGCGCACGAAGGCGACAGGCAAGGGCAAAGCGGCTGGCCGCATGCCGCGCCCCGCAGCTTCGGCCTCCGCTGCAAAGCGCCCCGCATCGGCCGCCCCTTCGTCGGGCGACGCCGATCCGCCACCGATGAAGAAGGCGAAAGAGGCCGAGAAGGGCGGCGTCACAGAGAGTGATTTGCCAAAGGGCTTCAAGCTCAATCTGAAGGAGTTTCTCTCCAAGAGTGTCGCAGCAAAATACCCGTCCAAGGGCGCATACACCTCCAAGCTATACGCGGAGGGTGGGAAGCAGGCCAGGGATAAAAAATTGAGCTCGGACGATGTGTAGCTCGCCCAGAAGGTCGCGTACGGCATTGGCTCATCTTTCTGGGTCAACTGTGGCTTGTAGGGGCGCGTGCGCCGTTGCAGGAGCTCGCAGCGCTAAATACTAGGCATCGATTGCATTCGTGCACGCGGCGAGTGCACGCGTGCAGCCGCGCATGCCGTATCTTTTTGCGATGAAACATTGCCAACCTTATTATTTCTCTTTCCCCCGCTCTTTCTCTCGCTCTCTATCTCGCTTTATCTCGCATTACGTTCACCCGCCTTCATTCCCAATCTTGCCATAGCGTTCACTTTCTATGCTATCCTTTTCCGCCACCACTCCCCCTCTATATGCCCACGCATATTTATATATATATATATCCCATCTCTCTGCCCAATATCCTTACATATAGGCCCTCTCTATACAAAGAGCCCTTTCTCCTCGAACACATCCCATCACACTCTCTCTATATATAGCTCTCTTTCTCTCTCTCTCTCTCTCTCTCTTCCTCGCGCTCGCACGTTCTCCCTTTCGCTCCATTTCATTCTCCCTCGTTATCGTGATCTCATTCCCCTCTATATATATCTCTCTCTCTCTCTCTCTCCTGTCACACCTCCCGCCTACCCCTTCTCACCTGCATCCGATTGTCTCCCCAGCCCTCTGATTATCCATCCATCCACCCGCCCGCCCTTTCAGCCTACCAGCGTCGTCGCATCGCCATCCCCCGCACGCCGCGCTACCACCGTAAGATGAGAGCGGCTTTTGTAGGATGACATATTGTGTTATTATTGAGCTCTTCACCGATGGAAATCCGTTGATCGTGTCGCGTGGCAGACTGTGGGTTGCGCGATTCTCGCGCGCCCCTGCCCCAGCCCACGCCCATCCCGATCCCATGAGGCATCGCAGTTTGGCTCTGCGCTCGCTTAGCGTTTAAGCTGCTGCGCGCGTGGTTGCGGACTGTTTGAGATGGTGCGCTCGGAGATGGAGAAAATGCTGCAGAAGCAGCTGACCACCGTCAGGAAGGAGAGGTCGACGGCAGAGAGGCAGCTCGGAACCCAGAAGGTGTACTTCCTCAAGAAGATGCTCACGCAGCAGTCGACCTTCTTCATTCTGTCGCTGTCGCGCGTCAGGGCCAACGGCCTGCCGACGGTGGAGTGCCAGAAGGTTGTGAATAAGTTGGTCGGGTCAATCATTCCCAAGCCAGAGACGAGTGAGGTCGGCACCCAGACGGACTTGAGGCTGTCGCAAGGCTTTGAGCCCGCGAGGCTGCCCAAGCCGCTGACGGCGTTGGATGAGGTGTCGGACTCGAGCTGTGATGGGGACAGCGAGCAGCTGGGGTCGATGTCGGAATGAGCGCAGCTAGAGGCATGTCTTAGCCCACAGATTTACTGCCGTTGTTGCAGTACAGCCCGTTTTACTGCTGGGAGGGGAGATCCCAGAAAATGTGTTCCATCATTCGCACGCGCGCGTTTAACCGCGTCTAAATCCGCCACCGTGCCGCGAGGCGCGGAGTGGGAGTGCCCTCATGCCCCTTGTCAAATCCTCCGAGCCTCAGTCCTCAGTCCTGTGAGGAATCATTATAAAGGGGACCAGAGCCTCAATTTCCAATTCTCTCGGGCCTTCCCGCGGTTCACCGGGGCTTCTTGCAATTTCCCGCGTGATTGTTTCGAGCTCAAGCGGGCCCCGAGACGGGCCAAGAAAGCACCAAAGAGGCCCCGAAGACGGCCCAGGCCCCGAGACGCCAAACGAGCGCTCCACGACGCCCAAAATGGCCCCAAGACGGGCCCAGAGGCCGCCCGCAGACGGCCCGCCTCTAAGAGGCTTCCCAAGAGGGCCCCGAGTGGCTAAACTTGTTGATTGCCCCTTGTGGTTTTCGATGTTGTGTTTTTGCTTTCTCGCCTTTTCGGCTTCCCGACGCTCTGAGACGGCCCAAGCCCCAAGAGGCCCCAAGGGGCCCCCAAGACGGCCCGACGACGGCCCAATGCGGCCCCAAGATTGCCCATTATGGTTCCAAATACCACCCAAGAGCTCTTGGAGCCCTAGGGCTCCAAGACGGCACCAAGAGGGGCCCAAGAGGGCGACGAACAATTCAAACATTCAAGTCGCCCCCAGGGGCCCCAGGGTGCCCCAGGGCCCCCAAGACGCCCCAAGCAGCCCCCAAGGCCCCCAAACGACCTTGCAGATGCCCCAAAACGCCCCCCAAGAGGCTTCAAAACTGCCTCCCAGAAACCACCGAAAGGCTTAACACGAGACCCAGACACACATTCGGTACCACTTGAGGCATATTGCCGACATACACGTTAGGCATACTGACGACGCGCCTCAGATGGTACCCGATCGGAACTACTTGAGGCATACAACGGACATGCCTCAAGTTGTATTTATTCGATGCCACTGGAGGCATACTGCCGACATGCCTCCCTCGGTCCAGAATGTGAGATTGTCGAGCTTTCGGTCCACCACCGCCCCGCGACGGCCCAAGCGCCTCCAACGCCATCAAATGTCCACGAATCCAGGCACGGTGGCGGAATGGGCCGAAGGCCATTATATAACCAAATTCAGTTCCGCGCATGTATGCACGCGTGTCGTATGAAGCGATCGCCCCACGCACCGCGCGCCGATCAAGAGGCGCACGCGCCACCGTCCTCGCCCTGGCCCGAGCGACCAGCGCGCCCTTGCGCGCGTGCACCCCTGGCTCATGAAGCGCGCGGGCGCTGACCTTAATGAGCTGCATCGCGATTCTTACGTTTCGCAGCGGGGGCTTGAGGCGATTCTGAAAAGGGCGAGGGCGGACGGGCTCCCCAGCGCGAGCAGCTCGCGCTCGCAGCTCCGAGCCCGCCATGCTTTCACTAGTGAGCCAACGCCATGCGGCCCTGTGGTGCAGCCGATGGAGCTCACTCTAGAGGACAGGACTGTTGGAATTGCATGTGTCAATCACCGTTATTTTTTTGCCCCTCTATCTTTTTTTTTTTTGTTTTTTTCTTTTTTTTTTCTTTTTTTTTTTTTTTTTCTTTCTTTCTTCTTTCTTTTCTTTTTTTTTTTTTTTTTTTTTTTTTTTCTCTTTTCTTTTTTTTTTTTTTTTTTTCTTTTTTTCTTTTTTCTCTTTTTTTTCTTTTTTTTTCTTTTCTTTTTGTCTTCTTTTTTTTTTTTCTTTTCTCTTGGTTCTTGGATCGTACCGTTCGGGAGTGCGCTCCGTTCAGGCAAATTATGTAGGCAAAGTTGGCGAAGTTCCCCAGCTCCCCGAGTACGCCGTGGAGGCTCATCATATACTTCGACGAGGTCAGCCCCACGAACCCACTTGCATCCAAGAAGGACCCACGCAAAGTGCAGAGCTTCTACTGGACGTTCGCTGAGTTTGAAATTCTTGTTCATCGGGAGGAAATGTGGTTCATTGTTACATGTACTCCGTCGCTCATTGTCGAGACCATGGACAGCGGCATGTCGCAGTTAGTCAAGCATGTTCTGAAACACATGTTTTTCAATGACGAGTCTCATCACCTGACGAAGACAGGCATTTGCTTGGATTTGCGCGAGAGCGAAAACGATACCACTGATTTCACCAGGCTCTTTGCGCGTCATTACGGGACATTGGCTGACTTCAAAGCTATCAAGGAAGTCCTCGGTAGCATGGGCCACCGAGGCATCGTGCCATGCCCTTTGTGCCGAAACATCGCCAAGGACGGTAGATTCGGGCACCTCCCGTTAGACAATTTGGAGTGCCACCTTTGGGAGCCGCACTCGGACGCTTCTGTGCGAAACTTGCTGGGAGAACTGATGGTTGCAAAAACTGTTTTGGGTAAGACTGCTTACGCAGAGTTGGAGACCAGGAAAGGGTTCCACTACGGGCCCCACTACCTCACTGCTGATGCCGCCATGCAGCCAATCAGCACCACCATGTACGATTGGCCGCACATATATTTCATCACTGGGCTTTTCGAGTACGATCTCGATGAATTTATGCACAAGGCCAAGGCGGCTGCGGGGAGGAACAAAAAGGGCCTGGTGGAATACACAGACCTGCACGCGTACATGCAGCAGTGGACGTGGCCTCGGGAGTACAAGAGAAAGGCTGAAATCTTCGAGACCAACAAGCTGGCCGCCACTGCGAGCGAGCAGCTGTCAGCGACACCAGTCGTACAGAGGTACTTCTCCAACGTGGTTGCAAAGGAGGAGAGCCTTGCCGCCCTCCACGGTGCAGCGGGATCAGTTTCGCTCTGTTGTGAGAGCATAGAGATGCTGCAATGCGCATCGCGCAAACAGGTGTCCGCGGTCCAGCTGCATGATTGCATCATGAAGCACTTGCATAAGTTTCGCTACGTGCACGGGCGAGGGCCCTGGCAATTCAAGCACCACCAGGCTGCTCATCTCGGTCCGCAGTACCGAGATTTCGGTTGCCTTTTCGACACGTTCGTCACCGAGCGAAGGCATAAGGACCCGAAAAGTTCGCAATGAACCGCCAGTCGAGAGGCATATACTACACCAGGGGTCTCATGGAGGAGCTGTGCTGCCAACATTTTGCAGACCTTAAACAATTCTCGACGCACGTAAGCGGCAACTGGAGTGCGTTGCCGAAGGCGTTGCGCATGCCAGTGGGGGAAATGTTTCCGCGCGCAGCCAATATCGAGATATCTGGCACTTTCGTTGCCGAATCGGGCGCGAAGTTTAGCAATTTGGATGTCGTCCTGCTTGGTGGCGACAAGCGCCGACAGTGCGGGCAAATCTGGTATCATTTCTGCGTTGACGGCACTTACTGGACGTGCATCTCCATGTGGGAGTTTAGAAAAGCAGACGGCCGATATGCTAAATATAAGCGGGCTGAAAAGCCAACCCTAGTCTTGTCTAACGAGTTGCTGGCCCACGGAATTTGGCGATCAAGCGCCGACGGGGCTGTTGCAGTTATATGGCCGCTGCGTTATATGTTTGCATGCGGTTTGATGTAAGTCGATGCGCTCTCACGCTCTGTGCCTCGTGAGATCCCCAACCGCACCACCACAAACGACGAGCCCAGAAAATCTTCAAATCCGTATGGTATATTCGGTTCCCGAGCAATTATGTTATCATCGGCGCACACAACATCGAAGTGTGAATCCAATCAGCCCGTTTCCTTTTCCAACGAGGTTTGCTTTCCTTGCGTCTGGGCGGGCTTACCTGCGAGGAGTTAGAACGTCCTTGATGGCTCGAGATGGCTCCAAGACGGCCTCAGAGAGCCCGAGCTTCCAATATGGCCAAATATACTTCAAGGTGGCTCGAGATAGCATCCGACACGAACCAATACGGTTTCAAGTGCCCTCCACCCCCCCGCGTTCAAACCCACAGAGGCCAAATTTGCACCAACACCAAAGCAAAACAAATGTTTTTTGGTGTGTTCGCTTTTTCGCTTCCGATGGGCTCTTGAGGCGTCAAGATGACCCCGAGATGGCCCAAGGGGCCCCAAGAGGGCCCCAATGGCGTCCAAGAGCGCGAGAGCGCCTTTTTTGGAAGCTCCTAGGGGTGGGTGGGTGGAATTAAGCCCCCCTCTGTTTGAACAATGGTGGCCACTGCTCCAAGAGGTCCCCTATGCCACCAAAAAGAATTTAAGATCCCCCCCAAGACCTTCCAAACGAGCACCACATGGCCCGAAGATCCCAATACCTCCGAGAAAACGCTTCCTAGGCGGTTGTTACGCTGCCTGATTACACTACCACCGTCAGCACCTGCATCAATAGCAGCATCACTACAACCACCAGCAAGAGCACTTGGCAGCAGCGGTAGCACCAGCAACACCGCCACCACCGTCAGCAGCAGCACCAGCAGCAGCACCTAGCAGCAGCAGCAGCAACAGCACTAGCACTATCAGCAGCACCAACATCACCACCATTAGCAGCAAATGCATTAGCAGCAGCACCAGCAGCACCAGCAACACGATAACCATCGCCAGCATCAGCCAGCACCAGCAGCACCAGCAGCAGCAGCAGCACCACCACCACCACCAACAGCAACACCAGCACCATCAGCAGCTCCACAGCAGCGCCAGCAGCATCACGAGAACCAGCAACACCAGCAGCACCCGCAGCAAAACTACCAGAAGCAGCAGCACCACCAGCACCCACAGCACCACCAGCGGCAATGACACCCGCAGCAGCGCCAGCAACACCTGCCCAGCAGCAGCAGCACCACCAGCACCAGCACCAGCAGCAGCGCCAGCAGCACGAGAATCAGCAACACCAGCAGTAGCACCAGCAGCAGCAGCAGTGCCAGCAGCAGCAGCAACAGCACCAGCAGCAGCACCCGCACCCTTCGCTACCAGAGATCTCCCCAATTCAACAGGAGTGCCCGCGCTGTTTCACTATGGATGGGCTGGTGGGGATACGCGAAGTGTCAAGAATTTCGTTTAAGTTAGCATTGAAATTATAGGCGCGAACAACAGAAACAGAAATTTAATCAGGTTAACATCATGCGCACGAATGTAATTACAACCTGCGAAAATCTTGTTCCGAACATGGAAATATACGAATCCAGATTGCATGCTGAAAAAATCGACCTCCGAACATGGAACTCACAGAAATCATGTTAGCAAAATCGCAAACAGTTTGGAACCAAAACCATTGAAATTTAGAACCCACGGGCTACTTACGGGCTACTTACGGGCTACTTACGGGCTACTTACGGGCTACTTACGGGCTACTTATAAGTTACTTATAAGTTACTTATAAGTAGGCCGTAAGTTCATAAGTTACTTATAACTAGCATAAGTACTTATAAGTACCCCCGCCGCGCGCAGCGGAGAACCCGGAGAACCCCGGAGAACCCGGAGAACCCCCGGAGAACCCCCGCCGCGGAGAACCCGGAGAACCCCCGGAGAACCCGGAGAACCCCGGGGAACCCGAAGAACCCCCGGAGAACCCGGAGAACCCCCGGAGAACCCGGAGAACCCACGGAGAACCCGGAGAACCCCCGGAGAACCCGGAGAACCCCCGGAGAACCCCCGGAGAACCCGGAAAACCCGGAGAACCCCGGAGAACCCCTGGGGAACCCGGAGAGCCTCCGGAGAACCAGGAGAATCCCCGGAGAACCCCCGGAGAACCCGGAGAACCCCCGGAGAACCCGGAGAACCCGGAGAACCCCCGGAGAAACCCAGAGAACCCCCGGAAAACCCGGAGAACCCCCGAAGAACCCCCGGAGAACCTTTGCAGAGAACCCTCGGAGAACTCCCGGAGAACTCCCAGAGAACCCGGAGAACCCCCGGAGAACCCCCGGAGAACCCGGAGAACCCGGAGAACCCAGAGAACCCGGAGAACCCCCGGAGAACCCCCGGAGAACCCCCGGAGAACCCACTTTGATCGTCGGGTGGCTGTAAGTGCGGTAAGAGCGTTCATCTTACATAATCTTAGTTAAGCCATAGAACGTACACTTGTTGATCGCGCATCTCATGTGTGCATATGCAATACTTATGGTGTTTGTAAGTGTAGATGTAAGTACTATACTAAGTTAGATATCTCTGCTAAGTCGATGGGGCTGAACATATTCGTGTTTTTGCTAATCATTTGCGTATTTTTTATTCTTAACTGTTTTTGAAATCCATTGAATTTCCGTTGTTGTTGTTCAGTTGTTCAGGACCGAGGCGCCGCAGGTACTTGCTGTACCTCGCGGCCGCGGCGCTGCGGGCTGCGCGCATGCCCGCGGGGAGGGGGGAGGGAAGGAAGAAAATGTTTATCCATGTGTCTTCGGCCCTCCCTTATCCCCCCTTTCCTTCGGCGGCGCACCGCCTTCTCCTCCGTCGCCTCGTCCTCCGTCGGCGGTAAACCGCCTTCTCCCCCCCCCATGGCGGCAATCCGCCTTCTCCCCCTCCGTGGCGGCAAACCGCCCTTCTGGCGGCAAACCGCTTTCTCCTCCTCTGGCGGCAAACCGCCTACCCCTTCTGGCGGCAAACCGCCTTCTCCTCCTCTGGCGGCAAACCGCCTACCCCTTCTGGCGGCAAACCGCCTTCTCCTCCTCTGGCGGCAAACCGCCTTCTCCTCCTAATGGCGGCAAACCACCTTCCCCCCCCCGCCCTATCGGCGGCTTGCTTTGCCGCCTCCCTCCACCCCCTCGGCGGCAAGCCGCCCACCCCCCTCCTCCCTCCCCTCCCTGGCCTCTCCTTCACTTCACCCTCCCCCATAGCTCTCTTCTTCCCCCCCGCGCACCCTTCGGCACCCCCTCCCCCATCCCCCCTTCGACACCCTCTCCCCCCTGCGCCCCCCCTCACCCAGGAGGAGGAGGAAGAGGAGGGAGAGGAGGAAGAGGAGGAGGAGGAGGAGGAGGAGGAGGAGGAGGAGGGGGAGGAGGAGGAGGAGGAGGAGGAGGAGGAGGAGGAGGGGGAGGAGGAGGAGGAGGAGCAGGAAGATCAGGAGTAGGATATGTCCGTCGCACGCGCATTGGCTCGAGCCGTTTTTGGCGAGCCCTCCTCCGAGGGCTTCGGGCGGCGTGCGCGCGCGGGGAGTCGCGCACTCCGCTCGGCGCGCGGTCGCGCCGCATCGCTGCCATGGAGGGCATCCTTCGAGGCCGCCTGGAGGAGGCGCGGGCGGCGTTCGTAGCGCGCGGCAGTGCGACGGAGCACCTTCCTGCCTGCGTCCAGGCGGCGACGTCCCAGCGCTGGTCGCAGCTCCAGAGTGCGCAGTTTGCTGCTTTGGGCGGCGGCGCGGGGTGGGCGCAGCCCGAGCTGGGAGACTTCTCGCAGGCTCTGTCGTCGGGCAGCCTGCAGGGGAGGAAGCTCCAGAACTACGGGGGGTCCATTGAATTTCTGACGCCTCAGTTGTGGGAGTTCGTGCTCTCGCCGCATTCGGGCTTCACTGCCAAGATGGCGGCGTTATCAGAGCACCTCGGGGCGCTTGGCTCGAGGCATCCGAGCTGCCCGACGGCCGCCAATATGGCAGCATTCTTGTTGCTGGTGTGCATGCGGACAGGCGTGGAGACGGGCGAGATCACGAGGGAGCTGTTGCAGTCATATCTGGCCACAGTGAAATCCTCGTTCAAGAATCTCGCGGCGACGATGCCGCCGCCCAGGGGTGGCATCCAGGCTCCCCCCATCGCGCCTGGGAGGCTCCAGTCTCAGTACCCCATCACGCACGTCGACGCCTTCCCGCCAGGTGTTGGAGCGACGGCGCCGCAGATAAATCCCGTCGAGATGGTGACGATTGCGAAGCTGATTAATCTCCGCGCAGGGACGAAGAGCGGCCACCTCGCGCTGCCCGCGCCTGCGCCCGCCCGCGGCGGGCTGCAGCCATCCCACGGCCCAGGCGGCGGCTCTCCTCAGCAGCACCTCCCCATCGCGGCGGCCGATTCGTTCTCTGGGCGCTGGCCGACGGCTCCACGGGGAATAACAGAACGCATTCCCCCGCGGGACACCTGGTATTGGGTCGAGGGGTGGGTTCCTGGATCGGCGCGGGGTACGTTTCTGGATGCCTGGATGGAGGGCGTGTTGTGAAATATTCCCCCCCCCATCCCCCTAGGGGGATGGGGGGGGGGGGGGATATTTTCGTTCGGCGGTGATCCGCCTGATTTCAGGTGGGGCTTTCGCGCAGCGGCGGCCGCTGGCCCAACCCAGCCATCCAGCTGATCGACCGCTCGCAGACGCAGCAGCCGCAGGAGCCGTTGCAAGAACGAGCAGGTTCGAACCACCAGCGTTCGATGGCGGCGGGGAGTTCGGATGCGCCGTCGACGCAGCAGCTGGCGGCACACGATGGCGGCAAACCCGCCGACTGTCAGCCGTTATTGAGCACCGCCGCCGCCCAGACGGCCTCGATCAGCAAGAGCCGCGCGGCGAAGAAGCAGAAGAAGCATGAGCTGCCGATCGAGCTCGACTCCGACTCCGACTTCGGCATCGTCGCCGTGACGCCGCCGCCCAAGGCTGAGAAGGTCGGCATCGCCGCAGGCTCTCTGAAGAAGACCCCGACGGAGGCGGCTCTGGCCATGGTCGCGGCCATGGATAAGAGGACGAAGGCGGTCAAGACGAAAAAGAACGCCGAGGCGGTGAAGGCCCCCACGCTTGCCACGGGCAATGCTGCTAAGAAGACGACGCCGCCTGGCAAGGACAACGCGGCAAAGAAGACGACGCCGCCTGCCACGGGCAACGTGGCTAAGAAGAAGACGCCGCTCCCCACGGGCAAGAAGACGGACGGCGCGGCTGAGAAGGACAAGCAGCTCAAGTGGGCGAAGCCGAGGTGGGAGATGCAGACCACGCGCAACTTGGCGAGCGGGGTTGAACCTCCCACCGATGAGGCGCCGGGCGCGCGCGGCGATTCCCAGCAGCCCCGCTGGGGTCGCAGTTTGCGCGCCCGCCGCCTTTCAGGCGACTGTTCATCGTTGCTCCGCCCCCCAGGTGCAGTTCCGCAGCGGCAGGATCGGCGCCCCTGGCAGCAACGTCAGCCTGAAGTACATCGCGGGCGATGAGGCCGACAAGGCCAGATTCTCACCGACGCCCTTCTCGACGCCCTCCTCCGCGCTCTCTTCATTTTCGCCCCTGCCTCGACGCCCCCTCCGCCCCCTGCTGTCTCGTTGCGCCCGATCGCTCCGAGGCCAGGGCCATCGCGGAGGCGGAGGAGCTGGTCAAGAAGGAGCTCGACGCCAGGGCGCGCGGCGAGTAATTCGCGCTACGACTCTTCAACCCTCCAGGCCAACGGGGCGGCCTCGGGAGAACAAAAAGGTCGTGGCGGATATGCCGCCTCGTGGCGGATATGCCGCCTTGTAGCGCAGCCTTCTCACTTGCATAGTCTGATTGGTTGTAGACTGCAGGTTAAGTGGGAGGGGGTGTGGGCTCAGGTCGCCATTTTGGGTCCGTAGCGTTCGGCTCTGGCCGACGCGCGGGTGTTCCGGGGGGCCGCGGGGCGGCCGCGACCACAGCCGTGCTAGTCCGCGGACTAGGTAGCGCGTCTGTGGTGCCATGGCTGTGGGCTTCCTGGGAGCGCACCTGATGATCTTGGTTACGGGCGGTGCTTTCACGGCCCAAGGGGCACTTGGCTGGCTGCCGTTCGGGCGCGGGGGAAATGAGGTCCCAGCGCCGACGCCGTCAGCCCTGCCCAGGCCGACAGCGCTGCCGCCAGGCGGTGGGGGGCAAGGCAAGGGGCGAGGACCGCCCGCCAAGCCCGCGCCTGCAGGGGGAAAGGGGCGAGGGCCGCAGGCCATGGGGGCGCCGGGCGTCCCTGCGCCGCCGCGATCAGGGTCGACTACAACGACCACACCCGCGGGCATCGGGCGCGTAGGCAAGGGCGAACCCACGGGTAGCCCAGCTACGCCGGCATACGGAGGGAACGACGAGCCCACGGGCGCGCCTGGGCAGCCGTCCGCCCCGGGAAACCGGACGGGCGATGGCGAGCCTGACCCGCCGCGCGGGCTGGGCGGGTATTGGGGGTGGAGTGGTTGGGTCCCGCACCGGCCCCATTGGTGGGCTGGCCGGAACGTGCCCCCACCGCCACCGCCGCCACCTACCCCGCCCCCGGAGGCGGGGCCAGGTCCCGGTTGGGGATTCGCTGCCTGGGTCTTCGAGTTCGTGGGCTACGGAGCGTGGGTGAGCTCCCCCGACCACACTGGCACGATCCGCACGAGCGGCGGATGGATTGGATCCGCCATCGACCGCCTGGGCGTTAAGATGCTCGGGTACTGGTGGGAGACCGCGGTCCTTTGCTTCGCCTTAGGCATCTTCACGTTCGTGTTGGGTGCCTTGGCCTTCATCGTCAACACCGCAGCCCAGCCTATGCTGTGGGCAGCCGGGGGACTCCGCTGGGCGTGGTACCAGATTACCCGGTGCTGCCAGCGACGCGGAGGCGATGGGCCCGGCGCCCATCTCCCCCCGCCCCCTCCGACCCCCTTTCTGGTGCGCTGGCGCGGGCCGGGCTTGGGCGGCGCGGTGGAAACGGAGTTCTACACAAAGGGGGTCCGCGGCCGGGGAACCAATCGGGCGTACAACCACGTGCTTCTGCGCAAGCACGGGCAGGTGGCCCGCATCAGCTGCAACTTCGCGGACCGGTACCGACTGGACCGCCACGGGCTCAACGTCAAGATCGGGCAGGTTCTGGGGTGCACCAGTCGTAAGTGGCGGCTGAACCTCGAGGAGACAGGGAACGTGCATCTATGCCGTGCCGTCGAGTGCGCCTCCTGTCCAGTGGCGCACCCCATGCATGTCGACCAGTACGCGGCCATTGACCACACACAGATCGTGGACTTGGCTGAGCACGGAAAGGCCACAGCCTGCCGGGCAGTCGGCGCGGGACTCCGGAAGGTATTCGGGGTCGCCAAGTGGTTGCTTTGCTCACCCTGGTCGGTACTTGGATGGCTGTGCCGGGGCCGGCCGGAGCCCCGCTACATCACCGACGCCACGGGCTATCGCCGCCTGGACATCGATTCGGAGAGCGAGGTGGAGGCGGAGGAGCGCCCCTGCCAAGCCGCACAAGTTGGGGCGCAGCTCGCAGGTGGCGCACGCCCCCTCCAGCCGGAGGGGTGCGGCGACCGAGGGATGCAGGAGGCGACTGTTCTGCTACAGGAGGACGCAGAGGTGTCGGACGTCCCCCGGCCGGGGCATTGCCTCAATGCACAGGTGCACCTCTGCGCCCACCATGCGCAGAAGTACCGGTCTACCCTGATCGGCCGCAAATGCAGCCTCCCCACTTGCCTCCGCATGGCGAAGGGTAGCTGTGGGGGGGCCCCGATGTGCGGGGAACACCTCCGACGGGACGAGGGTCACACCGTGCGCGTCGAAGCGACGGTCCAACCTGGGATCCTCGGGGGCCTGCGCCGTCGCATGCGAGTGCGGGGCCCAAGCCCCGCCAGAGCGCGCGATTGGACCGCGCATGCCGCCGATGGAGTTGGCTTAGCGCCCGGGCCGGTCTACCCCCCGCCCGCTGCACCGCCGCCGCCCGCCGTGGCCCCATCCGTCGATGTTGAGCCCTCGGGGGTGCAGGCCCTAGCCTCTGGGCCGCAGCCGCGTCGTTCGCGCTCCGCGGAAGCAAGGGCCAGCGGACGCTCACGGTCTGCCGACCGCGGAGCCCCGGGCGATCGGATCGCCCATCACGGGTGGCTTCAGGAGCCCTTACTCGTGAAGGTCTGCCCGATACTCCCGGGCGACCCTCGGGGAGCCGAGGAGGCGTACGGCGCGCCCCCGGCGAGTCCTTGGTATATTCTATTGGGAGAATGCGAGGGGCTCGACGTACGGGGCACTGGCGGGGACGCCCGACTTATCATCGGGACTAGCCTCGAGGGCGTCAGGGTGGAGGTCCCAGCCAGCGAGGTCGTACGGCACCCCCCTCCGCTGGAGGACGGGCGCTACCCGATAGATTGGATCAATCGGCTGCTGTACGAGGTCCCCCAAGGCGCGCGGGAAGTGGGGTTGCGTGTCATCGCCCACCACATCCCGCAGGATCTGCTGGCGATGTTACGCCAGGAGCATGGGGCGGTGTGGACGTGGAAAGCGCGAGCGGCTGGAGGCGGCGCTACCTGACGAGCACGGAGCGCCAGCAGCTGCAGCACGACCCGGTGCGCACACTCGGCCACCATCGGCGGGGCGGCGCGCAGGGGGCGCAACCTGCGCCCGGGATGGAGGGCTTGCCCCGCCCTGCCCCCGCGGCGGCACCGTCGCGCTTGGCAGCGGCCGCCGCCGGCGTGAGCGAGGATGCTGAGGAGCCCGACCCCCTCGAAATATTCATGGATTCCTTGCGAGCCGAGGATCTCAAGGGACGGGGGGGCCAAGCGGCGGCCCTCAGCGCATTAGGTATGACCGCGGACCTGCTCGGGGTTCCGCTTGATCAGGCGGAACGGCAGCTGCGGCGGAGAGTCGCACAGGTGGCAGCGGCGGGCCCACTGGGGTCCGATCTGGAGCGCGCCCTCGCGGATTTGGAGGATGCGCAGCTGGAAGCGCGCGCGCGGGAGCGTGCTGCGGCCGCCGACAAGGTTCCCCTGCAGGGCAGCCTCTCACGCGAGGGGTCGCGGAGCCGCTCGGCGCGGGGACGGGATCCCAGCCCGAGGCAGGGACCCCGACGCGAGCTCTTCGGGGCCATGCCCCCCGTCCAACCCACGGGCCCACGCCGGGGCTTGCTGGGCGATCGGGACCTACTGGCACGCGATGGACGCGGGGGGCCCGCTCGTGGGGCCAACCCGCTCCTCGACGGAGCCTCGGTCCTTGGCCACCTCACTGGCCAGACGCCCCACGGGGGTGGCCTGGGTGGGGAGCGAGCCGGGGGTCCAGACGACGCCGGGGCGGCGGGCGCCCTGGGCGGGCTTACAGCCGAGGCCGAAGCCCAGATCATCGAGCGCCTGGATCGCCAGAACCGCCTCACCGAACGCCACGTCCTCGCCGCCGAGCGGCAGGCGCGGGCCACCGAGGGCGACAAGAAGGCCCGGGGCACCAGGGCAGGGATCGGTCGGGACGAGGAACTGGATCTTTACATAGCCAGGGGATGCAACACCTTCGTGGTTGAGGCCTGCGAGGGGATCACGGGGAAGGACTTGTTCGACTCCCTCAAGCGCATGTGTGCGCACTCCAAGAGCACGCTCAAGACGATCGGGTTTCCCTGCCTGGTTACCAACCGTGTGGCGCACGGCTACGCGGCGCTCGCCTTCGGGACGGGTCCACACGACCTGGCAGTGGACGACTGCGTCCCCGCGCGTGACGAGGACTTCGATGGCTACCGGCTCCCTGTGGACGACAAGCTGGAGCCCCGCCAGCGGCCCGCCACCCACATGGCGACCTGGTTCAAGAGGGCCCGGTGCGAGATCCAGATGTTCGAGTCCATCGTAGGGGTCGCGCACGGGGCAGAGCGTCGGCGGTCGCCAGGGTTCTTGGAGGCGGCCTTCGAGAGGGACCCCTCGGAGTTCCCAGACCATTGGGTCAAGGACCTGTGGGAAGAGCTCCGAAGCACCTGGGTCGAGGAGCTACGGGAGCTGAGGCGACGGCTCTGCCGAGAGCTCGACACCGAGAACCCGAGGAGGGAGGACATCAAGTACATCCTACTCATGCCGGAGAACGGCTACGACTTGCCCCGAACGTTCGACCTCGGGGACCCGAATGCCTACTACCAGCAGGTAGTCGTGCCCCGGCGTAAGGCCGCACTCACGCGCCTCCTCAACGGGCAGCTGAACGCCCACCTCACGAAGCGACCGCCAAAGGCGGGAGGGGGCGAGGAAATGGGCGAGCCCCGGCCCACGGCGCAGGGTGATGACAGGCCCAAGGCGGGGGCTGGGCCCCAGCCGAAGGCGGGGCCCAAGGCGGGCACCGGAGCCCCAGCGGGGACAGCCCCCAAGAGGGCGTACCCAGCGGGCAAGGAACTAACACGCCCGGAGCGTACGCGATCCGTGGCGCATGCGCCCCGCAATAAGGACAACGTCCCTATCTGCTGGGGGGCCACCACGCACATGGGCTGCTCGCGGAAGGCTTTGATTG
Source organism: Prorocentrum cordatum (assembly GCA_963575745.1). Lineage (NCBI taxonomy): Eukaryota > Dinophyceae > Prorocentrales > Prorocentraceae > Prorocentrum > Prorocentrum cordatum. Next base: position 50,364 of record CAUYUJ010004190.1, on the reverse strand, counting down.
CCCTAACTCCCATGACCCCATCAAGTCAACGCGCGGATTGGACTACTCGGTAGTCATGCAGCTCACGAGGCGCGGGGGGCTCCTTGGGACGCCCCGGATTGACCCCAAGCAGGTGGATGGGATGATTGCGCAGCTACGCTCGCAAGCCAAGGCAGCCGAGGCCGAGAAGGTTGGCGAGGACACTTCCCCCCCTGCTGCCCCTGACTCCCAGAAGGAAAAGGGCCGTGGCCGTGGTAGCGGCTCGCGAGCGGCGGGCGACCCGGGCCCGGGGCAGGCCCCGGACGACTACACCGCGCTCCAGCTTACCGCGATGGAATCCGACCTCCGGGAAGCGGTTAAGGGCCCCGACTTCGGATGGCTCGAAGACCACGACCGCCCGCGCGCGGCGGCCACTTGGGACGCCCAGCCCGCGGGTGATGGGCCGGAGCTTCGCCTCAAGCTCATGCAGGAGCTCGAATCCGAGGGCATCTTCGCGCCTCTGAAGGGGGCCAGCGAGTACTTGCAGAGCCACGTGCGCGGGCGCGTCTTGGGGGTGCGCCTGCGCGGGGAGCGGCTCACCGTGGAGCGGGCCCTCGAGGAAGCCGTGGAACGAGGCCATCGGGGACTCAGCAGTGAGGCAGCCGACCTGCATGAGGCGCTTAGCTGCGCCGCAGGATACGTCACCGAGGGCGGGGCCGAGGTCGGCCCGGTTGCTTGGGACGCCGACGGGCTGATAGGCCGCGGGTCCTATACCTTCTGGGACGGGGGCACCCGCATCCAGTGGGACTTCCTCGACTACCGGGACCGCCTCAGCCCTGCAGAGGAGATGGGCCAGGCGATGGGCCTGGAGGTGGGCGACGCCGAGGAGCGGCAGTGCCTGCTACTGCACGTAGCTGCTGGGGTGCTCCTGCTACGCGCGGGCGAGGGCGCGGGCGAGCCCAGCTCGGACGCGGTGCAGCAGTTGGCCGCGACGTATCGCCATGCACTATGGGAGGAGGCCCATGAGGCCCTTCGTGCCCTGGGCGACTCCCCACCGTGGATCACGGCCCTGGAGGCCGATGTCCGTTCCTACGTCCATGATGCGGTGCACCCGCACCACGACATGGACTATCGCTGCCTGGCAGCATGCCCCGTCACCGACCTCGACGCCGTCACGCTCCAGGTGCACCGTGTCAACGGCAGTGGGCGCCTATGCGTGGACCACCTAATGGGGACGGGTGTCGGCGCGGAGGATCAAGTAATTCCGCTCCTGATCTGGCGTGGCCATATGCGCGTCTTGCGCCCACGCTCCCACACGGAGGCGGCGGCCCTAGGCCAGCGCTGGGGGCACGCAGGACGCCTCCTGGAGGCGAACGCGATGCCAATCCGACAGGGCCCCGCGTTCGCGTACGGTTTGATCGCCCAGGAGGTGTACGCCGTGTCGGGAAATTGGTCGGCTGCGCTTCGCGCCGAGGGCATCCGGGTGCTGGAGCCGATGGAATGCTACGACGACCCTCTCCGAGAGTCCGGCCCGCGGCCGGATCGCGACACCCTCGACCCGGCAGTTCGCGCGCGCCTACAGGAGGCCGCACGGACCCCCATGGGCCCCGATGTGGCCAACGTTTGGTGCTGGGGTACCCCGTGTGGCTCGTGCACCGACCTCGGGCTCATGACCCAGCCTGGCGGGACCCCGCAGGGCACCCGCACGTGGGAGCACCCCGAGGGGGACGGCTCCAAAGAGTTCGAGCTCGTTGGTAACAGCCACACTCAGTTCACGTGCGACACCTGCCGCATCCTACACGACGCCGGCAAGGAGTTTCTCATCGAGTCCTCCTGCCCCTCGGGCCGCTACCCCAAGATTTGGGACCAGGCCCCAATGCACGAGCTGCGTCGAGCGACGGGGGCCATGATCGTCCCGATCCACATGTGCGCCTGGGGTAAGGCCCCGTCCGACGCGCCAGAGAGCCGCTATCGCAAGGGCAGCTGGTGGCTCGTCAGCCCCCGGCTGTACCTGCACGCTCTGTTGCTGGCGCGACGTTGCCCCCGTGACCACCACCACGTCGAGCTGAAAGATCACGTGCCGGGCTCGGGCATTAAGCGCACCAAGGAGGCGCAGGTTTGGGCCCCCCGTCTTTGCGCTGCGTGGGCAAAGGTGTTGAAAGGGGCCTATCACCGCTGGTCGGTGAGCCAACTGCGTCGGCAGTTGGCGCCTATATGGGAGGATGGCCCGGGGGCGTCCCCCAAAATCGCCCGGGCGGAGGCGCCCGGGCGCCTGCAGGGCGTCGACTTCACTGGAATCGAGCGCCTACAGGCTTCAGGGGACGGCTCAAAATGCGGTAGGCTTAGCCCAGCCATGCACCGAGCATTGGCGGGGCTTCCTAAGCCCCCGTTGGGCGAGACACAGGGGGAGGTGAGCGCGGGCAAGCCTCGACCCCCTTGCGAGGACCCGGCCAGAGATATCGCGGAGGACCTCGACGGGTGCAGCCCGGCGGAGCTGGCCACGGTCTACCTGACCTTCTGCACGGAGCACCCTGAGTACGACCCCGAAGCCATGCGGACCCTGGTGGGGCTGGGGGATCGGCTCCTCCAGCGGACGGGGTCCCTGAAGGAAGCGGCCGCGCTGCTTAGGCGCGCGCGCCACGAGCGCCTGGGCAACCCCCTTCGGGGTGTCCTGGGGGACAAGGTGCGACGGTGTTTAAGCCGAGAGCACTTCGAGTACGTCCGGGAGCTGGCGGAAGGGGGAGCATCCGCGCGGCGGGGCGCGCCGCGGAGGCGCGAGCGAGCTCAGCCGTACCCCAGCGTGCGAGCCCACATCGACGAGGCCTACCAGAAGGTATGGGCGGATGTGACCTGGGGGATCGTCTTGGTGGCTTCCCAGGCGGCAGAGGGTTTTTTGACGGAGCTGGTGGAAGCCCCCCTGGGGAGGGCCCCAAAGCAGCTACCGGACAGAACCCTATCGTCCGAAGGGCGTATGATCCACGCGATGCTCTCGGCCAACGCCGCCACGCACAAGCGCGACCACCCGCCTGCCGTCCAGCCACGCCATCGGCAGGTGGCGAGGACGGCGGTACCCAGAGGGTCGCCTCGCTTAATTCTTCCGGCAATCGCTTAATTCTTCCGGCTAGCTCAAGAAACGTAAATGTCATATATGCTAGTGCAATTCTTGCGCTGGTGGAAGATACTATGCATATATACATAAATTGTAGATGGATACGTATACATATCTTGAATTTATAAATACATATACATTCATATGTGTATTAATATATATATATATATATATATATATATATGTGTGTATACGTCCTCCGCCCCCGTCATGTCTCGCGTCGCCTGCGCCGCTCGCCAGCCGAGCCGACGTTGCTCGAGCAGCCATGCCAGCATCGTCCTGTTTTAAGGATGCACGCCGCATCGCCGATGCGATGCTCGAGGAGGTCACGGAGCCGCCCATCGCCAAGGATATCTGTTTTGTTTGTTCGAGAAGGGGGGGGGCAGAGGAAAAGGAAAAGGAGGAAGAGGAGGGGGGGGAGGCGAGGAGGGAGGAGGAGGAGGAGGAGGCGGAGGAGAGGAGGAGGCTGTCCTCACCCCTCTCATTACCTTTGCTGGCCCTGTCGGCCTTCCCTGCACGTGCAGATCGAGGTCGGTTCGGGGAGGTTATGTTTCCGTGCATCCTGGGGGTCCCTTGGATGTTCCCAGACGGAGGGTCTATTAAGTTTGGACAGCCTAGGTTTGGCGATTATATATATATATATATATATATAAACAAAAAAAAACGGTCCCCAGAAATTCTCGGACGATAGCGCCAGCAAGGAGAAGATCTTGAAAGACAACTACAAGTTGTTCAGTGCCCTGGCCAGAGTTCATCGGGGGAGTAATGGGGGTGGTGATGATGGTTATGGCGACGATGATGATGCTGCTGATCCTATCGATGATTGATGGTGCTGATGGTGATGATGATGGTGATGATGTTTGGTGCCAGGTGGTGATGCTAGTGAGGACGGCTGCGATGAAACTCACGACGATGATGATGCCGAAATATGATGGTGATGATCTTTATGATGAGGGTGTTGATGATGATGATGGTGCTGATGATGGTGATGGTGATGATGCTGCATGCTGATCCTGATGGCACCCGCCCAGCCCAGGTTGATTGCAAGGTGTACTTCGCCAAGGCAGCCATGCAGAAGGCGCTCGGCTACGTAGCTGAGGACAAGGAGTGGCAGGCCAGTCATGGGGAGGGAGGGATCGAGGGAGAAGGAGAAGGGGATAATGGCATGTTGAAGGACGCAGCCGTCGAGAGATCGAGGAGAGAGAGGACGGAAAAACAACGACAAGAGAGGAGGAGAGGAAGAAAGGGAGAGAGAGCGGGGAGAGAAGGCGAGGAGAGAAAGAGGGGGAAAGAGAGAGAGAGGGATAGAGAGAGCGCGCCCCGTCCGCAGATCAGCGGCGGGCAGCTCAAATCCTTCAAGGAAAAGGTTTCCAAACGGCTGATGGTGCTCTGCCAGGATCTCGCCAAGAGGGCGCGGTCGAAGACGTCGTGGGCTGTGGATATCATCGAGGCTTGTAGTTTGAAAGGCTTTCGCCATCTATAGTCATGCATGCCCCGCGCGTGCGTCGTCGATCCTCGAATTTAGATTGACTCCAGCACCAACCTCAGTCGTCTCCCTCCCCTCCGTGTCATGCTAGTGTTGCCGCTGTCTCCCAGGGGCGCGTTCCTGGAGACGGCGACCCAGACGCAGAGAAGGGAGAGGACGAGGGCGAGGGCGTGGAGGAGGAGGAGATAGAGGCCGAGGAGGCCGCGGGCGAGGAGGGCGAAGGGGAGGAGCTGCAGGAGGAGCCCGATGAGGAGGTGGACGACTGCAGCGGAGCAGATGAAGACCGTGCAGTCAGCCGCAAACTTGCCGCCAAAGCTGACAAGGTTTGGGAACTCCCCATCTCTATCATCCTACTCGTTCTCCCCTCCGTCAGATAATATAACCACTCGTCCTTCTAGAAAGGGCGCTGAGTACGAGTACGGCTACGACGATGAGATTGCAGCAGCATGGAGGCGCACGAGTAAGAAAGCACAGAAGGAGTACAGCACGATTCCCTTGGAACGGCCCTCTGGAGCAGGGGACGACGACCCTGCCATTGCACGGTGGATAGGGAGAGGTGTCAATAGAGTGTGATGCATGATATGCATGATCTATGCATGGATGTATGTGGGTATATGCATGTATGGATGCATGCATGGATGTATGCATGATGTATGTGTATGTATAGTTGTACGTCTGTGTATACCTGTGTGTATGTATGCATGTATGCACATGCATGGTTTATGTACGTATACGTATGTTTCGTGTATGCATACATGCATGTACATTTGCATCCCACTCGAGTCGCGCCGTCGCTGGCATTCGCCAGGTGGCGAGACGGCTCCACTCATGTCGCGCCCGATGTGTTGTGCAAGGACATCAAAGCAGAAGGACAGTTTGCAATCCAGCTCGATCGATGCAGATCCCGACCGATGTCGACAATCTTCGAACAGACCAGAACTTTATCATGGGCACCTCCTCGCCTTCGCGCGCCTCCTCCTCCCCCGCCCCCGTCGCGGGAGGAAGCGTGGAGCAGACCACTGGCGAGATCTGGACGAAGGAGCATATGGCCGTGGTCAAATGCAAGGAGCCCACAGGTTGGATCCTGCGCGTGAGGGACAAGAGGCCGACCGCAGAGAGGGAGCAGGTGGCAAGGTCTAAGAACCAACACTGCCCCACCGATCATTCTGTCGATCTGCCACCGCTTTCGTATCAATCGTGTCTGTTCACTCCCGCCCATTCGCGGGGCGCACAGCATCCGCGCTGCATGGAGCCAGGCGGTGCAGGTGATGATCAAGTACTTCAAGTCCGAGAGCGACGCGCTGGACGCGTGCAAGAAGCTGGCAGACTACCACTTGCAGGGCGACACCAAGCAGGACCTCGAGGCGAAGAAGGACGCGATGATCACGGCTGCAGGGAAGTCGACATCAAGGACCGCCGAGTGCGCATGCATGTTGCATTCACCGTCCTTTTTGTTCTCGCCCATGCCCCTCGCCCCCATACTATCCCCTGGCCCTCGCTGCTCTCAGCGATTAATCAATTGCTTGTCGGTGTGCACCCATCCCCCCGCCGAGGAAGCGTCCCGCTGCAGCGCCACTCAAGCGACCTGCAGCTGCTGGTTCCGACGAGGGAGGTGATGGGCCTGTGCCCAAGCGCCTTGCAGCAGCAGGCACCCCACCCTCTACGCCGCCGAGGTCGAGGCCCGACTCGCCCCCGCAGGATACGCGGGAGGAAAGACTGATCGGTGGCGGAGGATGAGTTGGAGGATCGGGGGGAGGGGGGGAGCGTATAAGATCGAGGTCGGTTCGGGGAGGGTACTCTTCGTGTGTTCGCGTGTGTGTGTTGGATAGTTCCCGTGCACCCTTAAGGGTACCCTTCACGGGGATCAGGGGATCCGAGGAACAGGAGGTCTCGAGCGGCAGGATGTGTACCATAGCCCCAGCGCCAGGAGTTCTCATCGGATGAATCCCTCGTGTCAGAGCTTTTCTCAGGGATGTCTGGACGCTCTGACTGTTCTACCGAGTCGCCCACCTTCAACTGGGCCGCGGACCTTGGCATGCATGAAGGTTGAGCGGGGTGATGATGAGATTGCTGATGCTGATCAATTGTACGGCATGCAGCTGATGACGATGGCGGTGATGATGAGGACGATGGTGGTGGTGGTGATGATGATGCGGATGACGATGGTGGCGATGCTGCTGATGATGATGCTGATGATGGTGATGGTGATGATGTATATGGCGGTGGTGATGCTGATGGTGATGGTGTTGATGATGATGCGTGCATTAGAGGAATCACCCCGCCCCCCCTGGGGATTCGATGCGGAAATCGAGGGAAGCGTCGGAGCCCAGGCTAAGACGGCCATCGAGACGAAGACGAAGATGGAGACAGCTGCTGCGAGCTCGAGCGCGGCTGCATCGGCATCTGCAGGGGGGGCGGCTCCGAGCCGCCCAGCGGAGCCCGCGAGGGATTGGAGCCCCATCCGCCTGCCCTTTTGATGTTCTGCAGGTTTGAACCTGACAGCTCGGAGGCCGATGTGGCGCCGATCCCGTGGATAAGTATCGTCGTCTTCACTCCCCCGCTCCATGCATGTTGACTATAGTCACAGATCGAGGTTGACCTTGCCGCTAGAGGTTGATCACCGCATGGTTTAATATGCTAGGTTGACCCTGCCACATATAACGTCTATGAAACGGCCAGAACATTAGAAGTCCCTCGTGAGCCCAGTGGCTCTCATATAAGAGTCAACGTGTTATAAATATGTGTGGATGCAGGTGTGTCCTCTCGCGTGTCCTCTCCCGCTCCCCCCTCACGCCCACTCCCGTAGAAAGCCATTTTGGCTGAGTGGGCACTTGGAGCCGCGAACTCGATCAGTTCGCTGCGGCCTCCACTTCGAGGTCGCTCGTCTCCCGCTGACCGCTCCACACGCAGAATGTCTGCGCCCATGGACGCTGCTGAGACGCCAGCGTGGTGGCAGAAGGATCGGCTACGACCCTAATCCTTCCCCACCATGCACCCCATGTCCCTCCCTCGCCACCGTCTGTGTATAATATATTTATTTATATATATATTATAGATAAGATGTATGTCTGTGTGTATATATATATATTATACGTATTCCTTGTAAAATCATGTTTAGACGATCGTATGAGGAGCTCTGGCCAGAAGTTCCTTCTCCAGTCATCCAGATTATCGATGACGACGAGACGCCCGTTCCACCTCCTGGCACATCATGCTGCAGCGATACCCAGCAGATGACGGCCACCGTTGCGGGCACGCCCATGGAGGGCATGGAGGAGGTGCCCGTGGAGGAGGTGCCCGTGGTGGAGGTGCCCGTGGAGGAGGTGCCCGTGCCGGCCCCCGCGCTCCCCGCGCCGCAGGTCACCGCGCGGCAGGGCGACATCCGCAGGGCGATCCGCCGCAAGAGCTCCGACGAGAAGCAGGCGAAGGTGGACTCGGCCAAGAAGCACGATGGCGACGCTGCAGCTGGCTCGTGGAGGGACTCGTGGACGGACGCGATACCGCCGCCGTCCAACACGCAGCTTGAAGAGATGGCCAAGCAGTCCGAGGAGAAGCTGCGCAGCGTGCAGCAGGAGCCCATGCAGGTGCACGCCGATGACAGGAACAACAAACACGCCCCCACACACACATGCACACACGCACAAATATACACACGCACGCGCGCACACACAGACACCTACACGCACACACACACACACGCACACACTCACACACACACGCACACGCACGCACACGCACGCACACACGCGCACACACACACACACGCGCGCACACACACGTACGCACACACGCACACGCACACGCACACGCACACGCACACGCACACACACACACACACGCACACGCACGCGCACGCGCACGCGCACGCGCACGCGCACGCGTACGCGCAAACCCACGCGCACGCGCGCACGCACACGCACGCGCATACGCGTGTGCGCATGTGCGTGCGTGTGTGCGCGTGTACTTCCCGCCCAAGAGGACCAGCCGATGAAGCGCAAGCGGGACTCCGAGCAGCTGGTCATCTTGCAGGATATCGAGGCGAAGATGGGCAACATTGAGCTGGCCGACGCCGACGCCATGCTCAAGAAGGCGGCGCTGATGACAGCCGACGAGGAGAGGGGGCAAATCGATCGCCCCTCGAGTCATATATAATATGTGCACGTATATATATACACGATCGACTCGAGTATGTATATAGATGTTAATCGTATCTTTGCACGTGTGTATGCACGTGCACACTCCTCCCCCCCTCCTCCTCCGGCCCAGATACCGTCCGACGCGCTGCCGAAGACCGAGGGGATCGGCGGCTGTGGCAGTGGCGCTGGAGAGGGAGATGTGCCCGATCGGGACGATCGCCTCGAGGACTCTCCTCGTCTTTAGCCTCGAGCCCCCTCTCCCTCTTCCCGTCTCTCCATCCTCGTCCTGCCCTCGAGTCAGGGCGGGGGAAGGACCCCCTCCTCCATCAATCCTCTAGCCTCAGATCTCAATCCGCCCCCCCTTCTTCCAACCTCATCTTCCTCCTCCTCGTCCAAGCCTCCTCCTCCTCCTCCTCCTCCTCCTTCTCCTCCTCCTCCTCGATCCTTATACTCCTCCTCCTCCGAGATCCTCCCCATCCGACCTCAAGGAGGCTGCAGCCAATGGTTTCAAGGTTCCAGCTGCATCGACGCTGGGGCAGCGCTACTACAGACAGGCCAGCCCTGAGGAGAAGGCCAAGTACAACGATGCTCGCGAGGACATCAAGAAATTGATGCGCTCGATCTGGGTGAAGACCAAGTACGATGAGTACAGAGTTCCTCCACTCATGATCCGTCTCCCCTTACCCTCCGCCTCCTCCTCCTCCTCCTCTTCTTCCTCCTCTTCATCCTCCTCATCCTTCTTCCCCCCCTCCCCCTCCCCCTCCATCCTCCTGATCCCCGCATATACTCGAGTCATAAAGATCGATTGGTGTATCACCCGATCCTCAATGATACTGCTCGTCCTCGCCTCTATTCTCGAGATCTTGATCGCCCTCGCCCCCTCCCCCTCCACCTCCTTTCGAGGAGGGAGAGGGAACACATGATCGGAGGCCCCGCCTTTACCCCTCCCACCGAGCAAGGCTCTTCGCGAGCACGTGGTGTCGCACGAGAAGACCCACAAGGCGTGGGGTGTCATGCTCAACGCGGACTCGATCATCAAAGAGGATTGGGGGAGAGGAACATCACACAAGGATGTGAGGAAACAGGAGGACGAGGAGGATAACGATGAGCAGCGGGGGGATGTCTGCCTCGCCCAACTCCCCCACCCCCAGGAGGGCGGGCGCAAGAGCCAGGCGGCGGTGCAGGGCGCGCTGAACTACTGCATCGCCGCCACCAAGCTCGGCTGGTTCTGGGGGTTAAACTTTGCAGCCGAGCTTCGTCGAGGTTCGTCGAGGTCTGTGCGTCGAGGTCCGAAGTCAGTCGAGGTCGGGCCCCCCCCTGCCCCCCACCCCGCCCCCTTGCAAAAGGAGGTCGGGTCGAGAGCGCATTCCCCCATTCAGCCCAGGGCCCGCTTCAACGAGATGACGCAGCGCCAGGAGTACCTCTACAAGAAGGTTGGCATGGAGGAGGTATTCAAGGAGAAGTGGTCGACCAAGCAGCAGGAGGCCGTGCGGGATGGAAGGGAGGACGTGAGGTCAGAGTCTATGGGTGATTGGCCAGGGAGGAGGATGAGGAGGGAGAATGAGGATTAGCTCCCTATAGGGTAAGAAGAGAAGACGGGATGGCAAGGAGGAGGGGGCATATATTATATAGAATGCGGGTGAGCTCCCTATAGGAGGAGGGAGGAGGATCTAGCAACGAGGATGAGGATCCTCGATGAAGGGGGAGGAGGAGGAGCAACGGATCGACTGATCGAGTCCGACGTTCGAGGGTTGAACGACATAGAATGGGGGGAGACGCGCACACGCCGCAGATTATCAACAATAAGGCTAAGACGGCGATCAAGGAGGATCTCATATTCGGTGAATATCATGTGAACCCCGTGACCCCCTAGCCGTGTCATGAGGGCGATCGCCCTCCTCTGGCCATTGTCCCTTCGTGTCGGGAACATGGGGGGCGAGGGCGATCGTCCTCCTCGAGATCTGGCCAGCTTCCCTTCGATCATCCTCTCGATGACCCTCAGGACGCGCCTTCGCTGCCAGCTTCATCGAGCGCAGCTGCGTCCGCGGCGCTGGTGCTCGAGCAGGCGACCCCCCCGACGGCGAAGGCGAAGTCCAAAGCGAATGCTGAGACCCCCATCGCCGAGCCGCAGGCAAAGAAACGAGCACTCCAGCAGGTCGCAGCGAAGAGGCCGAGCAGCAAGGACACGTCTGCAGCTGACAAGAAGAAGGCTGCACGACTGGACGCTAGAACGTCATTCGAGCCTACGCCTCCTCATCTTCTGCCCCCACCCCGCCTATATACCCCTCCTCCTCCTCCTCCTCCTCAAGCTGGAGGTGGAGTGAGAATGGGGGAGGAGGACCGATGAGGAGGAGGAGGGGAGGAGGAGGAGGAGGAGGACGAGGAGGAGGAGGCGGAGGATCCCGATCGGGAGGAGGAGGAGGAGGAGGATGGAGGAGGAAGAGAAGGATCGGAGGAGGAGGAAGTGGATGGAGAGGAGGAGGAGGAGGATGAGGAAGAGCAGCAGCAGAGGAGTCCGACAGGCAGCGCTGGCGGCCAACAAAGTTGTCTCTGCGTGCCGCACAGCCATTTCGGAGGCGGACTCAGTGGCTGACATGGCGCAGACTGACCCGACATGGGCGACGCTAAAATAAAACTCACCACATGTGCATTACAGGAGGGCGGGGATGGGTCGTGCCCAAGCTCCCCCGCCCACAGCTAATGCCCATGTGAGTGTTTTATGGTTAGCGCTCCCAGGCCACCCTGAAAGACGACCTGCAGACAGTGACTGATGCAGTCAGCAACCTCAAGCAGATCGCTGCCTCTGGCGCGTTCATCAAGCTGTTCCTCGCTGTGGGCTCTGCGAGGGCCGAGGACCCCTAACAATCCTACTCCTGACCCCTTCTCCGTCCGTCGCTCGCAAACTATACACCAAACCATATTCACTCCGTTAACATTCCCCCTCACCTACCTCCTCGGTTCGAGCTCTCTTCGAGGATCCTCCGCCTCCCCTTCCTCCTCCTCCTCCTCCTCCTCCTCCTCCTCCTCGTCCTCCTCCTCAATCCTCCTCCTCCTCCTTCTCCGTCGTCCTCCTCCTCCTCCTCATATCCTCCTCCTCCTCCTGCTCCTCCTGCTCGCGGCCTCCTCCTGATCAATCCTCACCACCCTCTCAGACCATGTGCACGGGCGACTACCAGGCTGGCATCGAGCGCCTCCCTGGGCTGCTCGAGGGGCACATCGCCAAGGTGCAGAAGGCAGTCGACGGCATGCACACGCTCCAGGAGAGCCTCTCGGCCCTGGAGGCCACCAGGAAGAAGCTCTCGAGGTCTGACTAGCATGTCGAATGCGTGATTTCAGGACCGCGCCATGCAAATGTGCTAGCAGAGGAGGCGAACACGTCCATGTCGAGATCTGTCGAGATCTGTCGAGATTTGTCGAGATCCCCAATCTCGACAAATCTCGACCGATAAAATACATGTCGAGATCGACATTTGTCGATCTCGACCGATAAAACACAGGGTGCGAGCCACCAAAGTCAATCTCGACCGAAAAAACACATGTCGAGATCGATGTCGAGATCTGTCGAGATCTGTCGAGATCTGTCGAGATCTGTCGAGACCTGTCGAGACCCCGTCGAGACCCCGTCGAGACCTGTCGAGACCTGTCGAGACCTGTCGAGACCTGTCGAGACCTGTCGAGATCCGTCGAGATCCGTCGAGATCTGCCGAAATCTGTCGGAATCGTCAGGGAGGGACGGGTAGATGAGGAGTGAGGAAGGGGTCAGATGAAACATTATTACGCCATACCGTTTAGGGCGGGAGGTCTAAGGTTCCTCCTCGCTCATGCGCCGCTGGGAGGGGACAGCGGCGCATGCGGCAGGGCAAAATCGGAATGAGCTTGCACTTTCGAAATTCCTGCTAACCATCTCCCCTCGCTGTCATGCTCATCTTCCTTGTCCTGTCTCTCTTCGTGATCGTGCCTCCCCGTATCTTCCTCATCAATCTTATCCTAATCCTGTGCCGCCCCAGGATGCGAGCTCGTATGGGAAATCCACGAGCTGCGCGTCACCGTGGGCTGCCAGCACATCAGCCTCTACGACATCATTTGCTCAGCCAACCGGGTTTGTTGGCTGAGGTTGCTTGCTATGAGTTTGTTTGTGCCCGCTGGTCTGGCGGGCCCTCGCGCGGCAGCGCACGCTGGTGCGCTGCGCGGGGCGAGACACGTTCAGGGAAAGAGGACGTTAGAACGTTGAGGACGGGTGGTGCCCGTGCACGGGAAGCGTGTTCTGGCAACATAACAACATCCTTGCCAATCGAGTTATCGCAACATCGCAGCAATCAGCCACAAGATCTCAGCCCCCCCCCCATTAAGATGAGAATGGCGACCGTGATGCAAAGTGTATTGGGCCTGTCAGGTAAGTTAACACAGCGAAGTAAACCAACGTCTAAATAACAGCATAAAAAAGCAAATCACATCAACACACACCAAATCAAATCACAATAACACTACAGTACGTTAAAATAAAATAAATTAATGATGTCAATACTGGGGGAGCCCAAACCCCGAATAACACAACACGCCAATCAAACTTACATGTCCGAATCACCCCTCCCCGCCGCCCCCCAACCCCTGTGGCGTCTAAGGCCCAAGCTGTGTTTGAGGCGTGTGAGTTTGGCACATGGGGCCGAAAAAACGCAGAGCCTCAGACTTGGACTGCGACAGCAGCGATGACGACTGGGACGATGAGGAGCAGGGTTCGGACGGAGGCTCGGCAAATCACGGCGACGATAGCTCTGAAATTGAAGCTGTCGTGGATCGAGGTGTCGACAGACCAGGGGGTACGCCCGAGCAACAATACGAGCACGGTCGTCTTCTTGTCGAGTTGTGGCTACAGAAATATGCAGAAGGATCCATGACAGCCAAGGACGTATGTGTCAACTGCTACTACGCATCGGGATCAGGAGCTCTCGGCCCTTTCGACAGGTTCAAGATGCCGCCGACTGCTAGCACTGGGAACTACCAGAAACGGATGAACCGAGCTTTCAAGTTTGTGAAAAGTGCCATCTCCTCAGTTGCCTGCTCATTCCACTGCCCATTCCATCTCCTCCGATCCCCCACCCCACTCCTCTGATCCCTTCCTCTTCCTCCTTCTCCTCCTCCTCCTCTTCCTCCTCCTCATCATCCTCATCCTCCTCCTTCCCCTCCCCCCTCAAGATCCATTCGCCCCAGTAATATCGGGATCTGGCCGCGCTCGGGCAAGGCAATCAATCGTTCGGTCGGGCCTCCTCGGGCCCCAAGGTAAGGTCGCAAAAATTGAGCTGGATGTCCCTCAGATGATAAAGAAGTCCGAGAGGGTCGTGAAGCCGATCTTGGCGGCGCCCCCTCACGAAGCTCTCTCTGCAGAGGTGGTCTCAACTGCGGGCCTTCTGGGCGACATCAACGGTGCTGAGGCGGGCTCGGAATGGGCCAGTGCATATGACACTCACCCAGCTGCCATTGCGGCCAAGGCCCAGGGACGTCGTGCGCACCCGTGTGCGCTTTATATCGACGGTGTTCGTTACACTCGTGCGATCGGCGTCGGCAGGCAAGACTCGTTTGTTGGCATGTTCGCGCATGGCCTGGCGTCGAAGCGGAGGCATCCTCTAGCCCTCGTTCGGAAGAGCAGGCTCTGCACATGCGGGTGCCGAGGGTGGTGCAGCCTTTGGCCCGTCTACAACTTTTTAAGGTGGTCGTTCTGGGCTGGGACGCAGTGCCTCAGGCCTTTACAGAAATGGGACGGCGCGAATTTCGGGCCAGATGAGCCGCACGGGTCTTTGCATGCATCCCAGCCTGCCCTTCCTGTTCCCATCGCCCTTGTGCAGATCAAGGGCGACTGGGCCGAGTTCTGCAGCCTAGGGTTTCCGACCTGGCAGTCTAAATATAGTCCTTGCATATTTTGCCAATCGACGAGAGCTGAACTGTTTGACTTTGAGGGCGTCACTGATGACGGCCATTCGTGGGGCTGTCATGGCCCGAACTCCATTGAGGACGCATGTAGGCGGTGCGAGGTCGTCGTACGCCTAGACACTGATGGTCACATATACATTGTCACTAACGCTTTGAAGACTGTGCGGTCAAAGTCGGGCAGTGGCGGGCGAATTATATATAAAGCAATCGACTGGAACGGCTTCAGGCTGTTGCCAGGCGACCGCCTTGAACCTTCATTGCAGTTGCAGGATGTATTTCAGCTAGCTGCTGCGCCCCTGCCACTCACCTTGGTTTTCTGGCGTCGCCGCATGGTCGGGAAAATATGCACCGATGCAGTGCTGCGCAGGAATCCTATTCTAGATTCAGGTCTGCTGGGGGACCCGAGGAGCATTTTGCGAATAGACACCCTTCACGCATTATATTTGGGGGTGATGCAGTCGTACGCACAGACAGTGCTCTGGAGGATTGTGAAATATAACCCGTTTAAGCTTACGGGGTCAGCAGCGGAGGTCTCTGCGACAGCGTTCAGACATCTGCAGAATCACCTCCGTAGCTGGTACGATCAGAACTCGATCGACACGTCGATCGACACGTCGCATAGACTGGGCGAGCTGTCTCCAAAAATGTTTGGAGGGGACAGGCGTGCTGCAGGGCCAGTTCACACCAAAGCAGCAGAGACTGGCCCCCTGCTAAGGTGGTCAGTCGATCTTTTGTTTCAGTTCGAAGTAGCAGCCGCTGACTATTTAAGGCCAGCTGGACAAGCGTTGGTCAAACATTTACGCATTATGAAGGAGCAGCCAGCCATCATGCCTCGAGCTGCAACCCGTGAGCTCCTTTTCACGTTCAGAGAGCACGTGCGGTTGTTACAATTGTGCGGCGGGAAATTCCTGCCCAAGCACCACCTCTGGGCGCATTTAGTGCTGCGCTGCAAAGAGAACGGGAACCCCCGTTGGTACAATACGTTCCTGGACGAATCATTAAACGGCATAGTTGCCAGCGTTGCCCAAGCTTCTCACGCATCTACTTTTGAGCGCAATATTTTCACGAGGCTCCAGCTGATGCCTCACCTTGCCAACTGTCACTACTTTGCAGCTGTATAAGTGCATACATGCGTAGTATCATTGTGGGTCTCGGCTAGCCTGCTGGATCAAAAAATGCGTGTGCCATTCCACCTCCCGCCCCCGCTCCATCATCATGTCCCTCCCGTCTCGGTCTTCTCCTCCTCCTCCTCAGTCGTGCCTGCAGGGTCGAGTTAACCAGGACGCTGATATAAGGACCCCGTTTGGGCTCAAGAGGGCTCTGGTTTTCGGGCCGTTCCGTCGTTGCGCAGTTGCGGCCCAGGCCCGAACATGTTCGTTCCTACGTTCGCGCATGGATGCGTTCGGGAATGAAATACACCCGTGGTTCAGGCAGACTTGTTTCGCAATCAGCCTGATCCCCGAGCTCTCGAGGAAGTCTGGACTGATGCGAGATCCGAACGAGGGCCTGACGAGGATGTATACGGGAGGATGACGAGCCGAAGATGCATCGGGAAGATGGGGAGGACATCGGAGGATCTGGAGCGCTGATGGCCGTGGTGATTTGGAGAATGAACTGTATCCTCCCCTGAGCTCATCTGGTTTATAGCCTGGCCCTTCTCGCCAGCCCCCCCCCCCCACCCATCCCTCCTTCGTTCGCATCGCGCGGCGGTGGTCGCCAGTTCGCCAGTTGGTTTCCGCGCGATGAGCGCGCAGCCAGCTGCGCCCAAGGGCATGTGACCCAGCTTCGAGCGCCTAACCCCATGGGCAGCAAACGCCCGAGATCACCCACTCCGACTCCGAGGGAGCTGAGCGAACAGGCTGTCGAGCTCACTATCATCCCACTCGTAACCTCTCCACCTCAATTTGTTTCTAACCAATCGCGACCGTCGCAGGCTGCGCCCGTGGGCGCGCACACCTTTGTCAAGAAACTGTACGCTGACACGTGGAAAGAAGAACCTGTCGGGCAGGACAGACTGGCGGGCGGGCTCGATTAAGCGAGAGAGCGACGAGACAGCGAGAGAGGGAGATAGAGTTAGGGAGATAGACCGTGCATGAGAAAGAGAGCGAGACGATAAAAGGGCGAGCGAGGTAGAGGGAGAGAGCTAGACAGAGAGAGAGAGATGGAGATAGAGAACGATAGAGGGTGGTCGAGACAGGAACGGGACCTCGAGGGGTGTATAGAGAGCTCAGAAAGAGAGAGAGAGAGAGAGAGAGAGAGAGAGAGAGAGAGAGCGCGATAGAGAGAGGGGATAGGGACAGGGAGGAGGATAGGGGGGATATAGAGAGACACATCGGTATAACAAACAACAAGCAACGAACAGGGAGAGCGAGAGCGAGTAACCAGACACGAATAATGATCGACAGAGGGCGAGAGACCGAGAGGGAGAGAGAGAGAGAGAGAGAGAGCGCGATCGAACGATGATAAAACGCTGATCACGGGAGCGGATTCGACCGCTAGCGGTGTGATGTTGAGGTTTGCTGATGTTGGATGCACTCGGTGACTATGATGGTGATGGTGGATGATGCTGATGATGCTGAGGTTGATGATGCTGGTGATGCTGATGATGCTGGTTATATGATGCTGACGATGTTGATGCTGGTGATGATGTCATGCGCGGTGATGACCATGCATCGATGATGTGTTGACGGCGATCGTGAGCATATCGCAACATGACGCGCAACGAAGTATACGCCCAGAAAGATCCATCCCGCCCCGCGTGCCACCCCCCCGCTCTATAGGAAGAACGCCTCCGCGTGTGGTACAGCGTGGAGAAGCACATCAAACACGTGAAGCGCGACCTCGATTTTTTTGAGATCTTCGCGGGGCATGGCAGGGCTTCCGCAACGGTGAGAAAGGCGTGCTCCCGTCAAAGCTCCTCCTCAACCCCCTCCTCGCCACGTGATCAGGTACAGATATCTGATCAGGTATCGAGGATCTCGCCTCGATGCATCATCCTATATAAGGATGATGCCTCGAGGATGTCCTAGTGCTCAGGGGACGAGCTCGAGCTCGCCTCCTGAACACGATAGCCCACGGGGCCCACGAGGAGGATGTTTGGAGGGTGCCCTGCAAGGCTGGCAACACCGTGCAGGAGTACGACGTCTTGCGCAGCCCCGAGGAGAACATCTGCACGGGCCTGGGGATCTTCCAGCTGGGACGGTTTTCTGCCAAAGTTGGCTTTCGCCTTCGCCCCGATCCCACCCCCACCCAGCCGATCCACGCCAGATCGATCGGGGTGAGTGTTTGAGGGCTGATATGCGGGATGCGGGGATTGCTCATGCCCATAGGACTCCACGTGCTACGCCTCAAACCTGGTGGAACCTGCTGGATCAATCCACCATACTGGGGACACGGCTGGGTGAAGCATCGGATCGAAGGTAGAGGGGGAGCGAACTCAACCATGACGGGTGACCAACGTACATTTCGTTTGGCATGAAGGTTGGATGAGGGATGGGGGCGGGTGGGGACCGATCGATCCAAGCAGCTCAGAGCTGTGCGCGAAGGTGACCAACCCTTTCAGTACTGGGGCAGCATGTCAGATGAGCAGGTGGACGACGCCAACTTTATCGCTGAGGATTCGCTTTCCTGCGTCGTTCGCCCCATGGATCGAGCGATCGACCGCTCATGAGCTCATGATCTATAGGCGCAGGGACCTCCTCCTCCGAGAGAGAAGGAGAGGGATGGGGGAGAGATAAGACGCACTCGAAATACGATACGACAAGCGACATATATATATATATATATATATATATATATATATATATCGGTCGAGAGAGAAAGAGAGAGAGAGAGAGAGATAGTCAAGCTATAGGGGGACAGATAAATGCAGAGAGAGAGAGAGAGAGCGAGATATCTCTAGCTCATGCGCATATGCACTCGAGCGCCCTATCAGATCTCTACAGCTTACCTCGAGCATCGCGATGACCTGCAACGCTCGGGGTGTCCACTGCATATTCGACCAGCCCGTCGGCTCTGAATTCTACGCGCACCCTGAACAGGCCGCCAGGGCCCGATGTGTGGCGCGCCCACCCGCCCCCCTGCCTCCAGTCGTATATAGAACACGATCGTATATCTCGAGCGAGGGAGCGAGGTGTGAGAGGGCTGGGGGCAGTCATCCTCACCCCATGCACCCCGCCTCCATCCCTCCGCCCGATGCCCCTCAGGTCAACATGCTCGCATCCATGGGCTTCGTGCAGATCATCACGAATATATCAGGACTGTATTTATTGTTCGTGCAGTATCCATTTCTGGCGTCTCTCCCCCTCGCGCTCTCCCACGGCCCCTGTCTCGCTCTCGGTCTCTCTCTCTCTCTCTCTCTCTCTCTCTCTCTCTCTCTCTCTCTCTCTCTCTCTCTCTCTCTCTCTCTCTCTTTCTCGCTGATCTCTCCCCCCACTCATTCAACTCCCAGCTCTCCCTCTATACAGTCTCGCTATATGGTGTCTCTCTCTCTCTCTCTATAGACCTCGGTCTCTCACTCGATCTCCCCCCCGTGCCTCTATATTCTCGCTCTCGCTCTGACTCGCTCAACGCCTCGCCCGCTCCATATAGATAACTGGCCCGCTCGCCCTCTCTCTCTCTCTCTCTCTCTCTCTCTCTCTCTCTCTCTCTCTCTATCGCCCCCTCCCCATCGTACTATAGTTGCCCCTATCCTTCCAACGTCTCAACGCCTCTTGGGGAAACTGGGTGTGTTGGGAGATGGTATCGGCTCTTATCCACGTGATGTCGCTCGCGTTTCCGCTCGCGTCGGTTAGCCAGTCGCTCGCGCACCCCCCCTCCACTCTCGCTCACAGAATTCTGCGACGTGAGCGGCGAGCGGAAGGAGAAGCCCTCGAAGCTGATGGTCAACCCTGAGATCCAGCACAGCGTCCAAGTGCACTTGCACAAGAACGTGGACGCATGTTTTCCGCTACCTCTTTTCGTTGCCTAACGAATCAGACATTGTAGGTCACACCGCGGTTTCTGTCTCGGTTGATTCCGCCATATGTCATGGTATGGCCCGCGTGTATATTACATCGATGCCGACACTATATGAACATGTTGTTCGATCGTGACGGTCCTGTCCCGCGTGGCTCAGCGTGTTTTCGAATGGGCTGACCGCGTGGTGTCGACGACGATCACGTGGTGGACGCGTGGACTTCGAATTGTTGGTCTGCGTGTAAACGCATCTCTCTCTCTCTCTCACTCCTTCTCTCGCTCTCTCTCTATGTTTCCCTCGTTCTGATATCGCATCACTCTCCCTTCCCTCTGTTATCTCTCTCTCGATCTCCCTCTCCCCCACTCTCTAACATATGTTTTTTTTTGTTTGGCTCTCTCTCTCTCTCTCTCTCTCTGTCGATCTCTCTATCTATATCGCTCGCTCTCTCTCCCCCGCTCTCTCTCGTTCTCGTTCTCTCTAGAGCTCTCTCTCTCTCTCTCTCTCTCTCTCTCTCTGTCTCTCTCTCGATCGCTATCTCTCTCTCTCTCTCTCTCTCTCTCTCTCTCTCTCTCTCTCTCTCTCTCTCTCTCTCTCTCTCTCCTCATCCATCGTTGTCTCCAAGGGCGAGCTGTTCGAGACATTCAGGAAGATTGAAGCCGAGACGGGCGACGACCCCTGGCCCCGCTGGACTGGCCACTACCCGAAGCGTTTCTGCGAGGCTTGCGGGGGCGCATGGGGACTCTTGAGGGCCATGCAGGGCGCGGATGCTGAGGATGGTTGTGATGCTGGTGATGATGAGGAAGACGAGGATGAGGACGATCATGGTGATGATGATGCTGCTGATGCTGATGATGATGACGACGATGATGCCATGATGATGATGGCGATGATGCTGATGATGACGATGATGCTGGTGCTGATGCTGGTGATGATGATGCTGATGATGCCATGGTGATGGCGGTGATGATGATGGTGATGGTAGCCCGCCCTTCTCAATCTAATTTTCTCTCTCGACCCACCCGTCCTCCACGTCATGCAGTCTCCCCGATTCGTGCCCCAATTCGATCTTTTCTCCGCGCCCCCTTTGCTCCTCCTCTCCTCCTCGAGCTCCTCGCCTCCGCCTCGCCCTCCTCCTCCCCCCCTCGCCATCGCGGTCGTCATCGTCCCCGCGCCCCGCTGCAGGGCATCGCAAAAGTGGTCGACGAGGCGAAGCAACTGAAGGTAGAGGTCAAGACGCGTGATGCAGTCTAGATCGACCGTGAGCGCCGACGTGCGCAAACAGCCCGCGTGCATCCTCCTCCTGTACGCCCGAAATGTGTACGGAAAAAAACGAGTACAATGTCCAACAACAAATGTTGCCCTGCCGCTGTTGAGTAGGCGGCCTTCTGGTCTCCATGCCGCGGCGACACCAGCGAGTCCTGTCCAACATGAGCCAGACATGCTGCTGGTCGTTGTACTCGATTTTTTTCATGCCCATTTCGATCGTCCCGATCTTGCCTCATCCCCTCGATCCCTCACCGCGCCCCGATCCCGCCTCTTCCTTTCCCTCAATTTGGGCATGGAGCTCGATCGCAGGGTTGCAGGAGGATTATTGCGATCGGAGTGCGCAGCAGGCGGCTATACGCAACCACCATGCTTGGCCAGGGCCACCTGGGGAGCTGGCATGGCGCGTGCGACCTCCTGCGAGGTCATGGAGGTCTGCCATACTGGCGCCCTGGCCAGGCACGGTGGTCGCGCACAGACGCCTTATGTGCACGCTCGCTGTCCCTAGCTCTCTCTGTCACGTATGTTATATGTACATACAAGCGCTTAAATGCGCATACATATACAGTGCTACATTTATAACATAACACGTATAAGCGTATATATGATATGCTGATATGATTATAACTACATATATGGTTAGCTCAATTCTTGCGCCTGCGAAAGATGATCAATTAACAAAACCATTTCTTACACTTAGCTTAATTTTTCCGGGAATCGCTTAATTCTTGCGCTGGGCGACCCTCTGGGCATGGCATCGCGCGCGCCATCCCGGAGCGCGCCTCCTCTGCGCCAAGCGGGACGTCTCGCGGGCCTTCAAGTGGCTGGACATCGCCCCGGCGGACGTCGGGGACTTTGGCACTTCATTACCGGGGGCCCACGCTGGCATCGAGGGGGACGTCAGAGTCGTTTACCTAGCCATGGTGTTTGGGTGGACGGGAGCCCCAGGCAATTACATGATGCTCGCCCTGGCGGCGAGGGAGCTCCACGAGAGCTATCGGCCTGGGGAGCCGCACTGGCACGACACCACCCACTTCCACTCGGAGTGGCTTATGGATGACCCTGTGGTGGTGGAGCCCGACATTGGGGTCCGGCCGTGGATGGCCTGCGACGCATTGGATGCATCCATACGGGAGGTATTCGGGTCCGAAGCAGTGAACGTCAGCAAGAGGGACGCCGAGGGGGAGCCCTCCACCACTCAGATTATCTGGGGGCTCAGCATGGACTTCGAGCGCGAGCGAGTTGGACTCCCGGAGCCCAAGGCCATGAAGATGCGCTTCCTACTGGCGGAGCCGGAGCTGAGCTTCGGCTGCCGCATGGTACGGCTGCGAACCGCGAGGGAGCTAAGCGGGCTCGGCCAGTTCTGCGCCTGCGCAGCTCCAGCCCTGAGCCTGGAGCTCCCAGCGGTCCACCGGATGCTGTCGGGTGACCCAGGCCAGGCCTACGTCCACCCGCCGGGCGACCCCGAGATGGTAGAGGCTGCGTGGGACGATTGGCACCAGACCCTGGATTGGCTGCGCGTCTGCTTTGAGATGCCTGTCGAGGGTAACTTCGAGACCTCCTTCGAGGGCCTGCTAGGCCTTCGCGAGGCCCTCGCACTCCCGGGGGCGCTCGGCAAGCTGCGCTGGCTGGGAGGCGATGCCACCCTGGATCGGATCGGTGCGCTGGACTGGTCCTCGCGCGAGTACATCGTGGCGGAGGCGGCGCCCTACCTGGAGACGCTCCGCTCCGCCCCCGGGGTCACCTGGCAGGGGGAGGGGGAGATCATCGCGGTGGTCGAACTCCTCTGCCTGATAGCCTTGGCGGCCGAGAAGGGCCCGGACTGGTTCCAGCTTCTATTGCCGTACGTCACTGACAACAGTAATGTCAGCCGCTGGCTGCGACGCCGCCGGGCACGGAACGCGGTGGCGCGCCACCTGCTTCGAGTCCTGGCCATGCTGGAGCTACGGTACAAGTTCCGGGTCCTGGACGGACTTTACTTACGGACTTACCACAACGAGCTGGCCGACTTCGTGACTCGTGCCACGGTGGAGGAGGTACGCCAGCGGATGACGGAGGCCGGATGGACCGAGCTGTCGCCGGCAGCACCGTGGGGCGAGCTGGTGGAGGAGGCCGCCCAGCGCGAGCTGCGGATGCCAGGAGACGACGGGCCCTGGCGCGCGGCTGCACTCCAAGTTAAGGGAGCCCGGGAGGCCCCACCACGATACGCCCCCTCTGCAGGTCGAGGGGGCGCGGCTGCTGGAGGTGGGAACCGCGTGGCCCCCCTTCGGGGAGGCATGGGAGAGCCTCGGCGGGTCGGCGCTGCTGGCGCCGTGGGATGTCGGTGACCGATGGGACCCGGACGACGGCGACCACCCCAAGGACCCCACTGGGGCTCCGCGGATCCGTTGGCTGTGCGCGTCACTATCGGAGGACCCCGGTGGACGCGAGGCGACGGGCCTGGAGCGGCTACTGATCACCACTCGGCCACTGGCCGTGTTGCTCGACGCCCCCGTCAACTACGCCGCAGTGCGGCTAGGGGCGCGCTTGCGGCGCCTCGGCTATGTGGCACTCTCCCCGGAGACGCGCCTTCTGTGCACACACTTCGGCGACGTCACGGCACGCGCGCGGGCGGTCCAGGTTTGGGGTTGCGGAGAACGGGTTCGGGCGCCGAGCCTCATGCCCCCCCTGGGGCAGCCCTGCGTGGAGCCACGCGGCCTCTGCCAGCTCTGGAAAGAGGCAGGGCGGCCACCGCTGGATGAGCTCCGCCTGGACCTCAACAACGGCACCTTGCTCGTGGACCCTCGGATCTCGACGACGGGGGATCGCATGATGCCCTGGCCGCGCGGCACATGGCAGCCCGCGGGAGGCGGGCGGGCCCAGCGCGCGGTGATTCATGATCCGCGCGGGCCCTGCCATACGGCACGGGCGAAGCCCGACCCGTTGAAGGGCTATGCGAACACCCTGATCCTGGAAGGGTCCGAGGGCGGCTGGACCGTGCGAGCCCTGCACCCGAAAGAAATCTGGTGCGCCCAGGGGGGCACGGCGGAGCTGTGGGATGCCTTGGGCCTTGGAGGTATGCCGATCGCCGAGCGCATGCGGCAGGCCGCCCGTGCACTCCCGCGCCGCACGGCCCGCTGGGTGCTCCAGTGGGCGGAGCGCCTGCTGAGGCAGGCCGTAGAGGCAGCAAGCGCAGGCGAGGCACCCGGGGCGCGCGCTGGCGTCGGACCCGATCACGACCGACTCGCTAACGACGAGATGGTTAAGCTGTGGCTAAAGGCCTGGCTTCAGGCCCCCGACCGCCCAAGCGGGCCATTCGAGGCTGCGCTGGAGGCGGGGAAGACGACGGACGACGCCGCTCGGTTGGCGGACCAGCTCGACCCCCCTGCTACCGCGCGGTCCACCGCAGCAGGGGAGGACGGGGCAGGCGGGGAGCGGGTCGGGGCGGTGACCTTCGCTGTTCCGGAAGGCGCGGGGATGCCCGGGCCAAGCGCCACGGACGGCGCGGGCGGCGAGGCACGCCCCCCGCGCAAGACCCGCCGGCGTACCCGCAGTGCCCCTGCCCCCGCGCTGGTGAAGCCCGCCGCCTGGCGGTACGCCGGCGGGGGCGCCCCGAAAGGGGTTCAGGGTGAACTCACCGACCCTCGCGAGCTGGATGCGACCGCCACCGAGGCGATGCTGGCCAAGCTCGCCGAAGGGACGCGGGCCAACTACAGCGCCGGGTGGCGTAACTGGGTACTCTGGCGGAGGCTCCGAGGCCGGAGTCCGTACCTGCAGGGGGAGACTCGAGACGCCCGCCTTACGGATGAGGATGACCTCATCCGGTATGTCGTGTACCTGTACAAGGTGATGAAGAGGCGGGCCACGACCATCCGCCAGCGCCTGTTCGCCATTCGATATGCCCACACCCTGGCAGGGCTTGGGGATGTGACCTCCGATCGGCGCCGGCTCTGGACCACGATCGAGGGACTCCGCCGCTGGGACGGAAAGGCGAAACGGAAGCTGCCGGCCACGCCCCGGATGTTGCGCTGGCTCCGCGAGTACTTGTTCGCCCACGGAACGGCCACGCGCCGAGAGGCGACCATCCTATGGGCGGCGCTTATGACGGGGTACTTCTTCATGCTCCGCGCGTCGGAGTATTTGGTCCAGGAGGACCGCTCCTGGAGCATGGGGCGGGTGGTGCGTGGGCAGGACGTGCAGGGGCTGCGCGGGGGTACACCCAGCGCATGGCTCAGCGACTGCGACGAGGTAGTGCTGACGATCACGTCGTCCAAGACGGACCAGTTTAACGCAGGTTGTGTACGCAACCATTACCGTTCGGGGGTGGAGTTGTGTGTCGTGGACGCACTTGCCGACCTCCAGAGGGAGCTGCCGGACCGGTTTGGACGAGGAACCGAGGCGGGGCTCCCCCTGTTCCGCCGGCCCGATGGCCACCCGATTATGCGGGAGGAGGTGCAGGGGCTCCTCCAACTCGCGGCTGCCGCCTGCGGCGTGGACGCAGGCCAGATGGGATCCCACTCCCTGCGCATCGGGGGCGCGACGGCGTTGTACCACGCCTGTCGCGACCTGGAAGCGGTCAAGAGGTTCGGGAGGTGGTCCACGGGCGCCTTCCACGGATACCTCTGGGAGGACCATCGGCGTCAGGCTCCATTCGCCCGAGGCATGGCGGAGGGCCACGCCTTACTGGCCCCGGACGCCCGCGGTGATGACGGCGTCGCGGCCGGCGCCCGCCCCGACCGGTTGGCCGGGAGCGACCCGCCCCCGTTTGGGAGCGACCTGAGGCCCTCGGAGCGCCCGGCCTGGGCGCCCGGGCGCCCCCCCTGGGCGCGCCCTTCGGCGCGAGCAGGGTCAAATATGGAGGGGGAAGGAGAGGGGGGGCCGGTGAGATACGAGCCAGGGCGAGGAGTTAACGGGCGTGTTGGGAAGCAGCAGGCGGGTCCCACAGGTGTTCATGTCGGGGCGGGGGCTTCGCGTTGCGGGGGTATCCCGGTGGACCTCTCGCCCCCCGATCGCCCCAGGCACGCCCGCCTCCTCTTGGTCCTCTCATCCGCAGCCATCTCCCACTCCAGAGCGAGGCACGCGAGCAGCGCGCGCACCCCAGCTTCGCGCGCCAGCCGCGCCTCCGCCCCGCGCTCCGGCAGCGTGCATCATGGGATTCCTGGTGGGCCTGGTGGCCCCGGACCAGAGCAAGGCGCGCGGCCATGACTACAGCATCATGGCGGTGAACCCCCTCGGCGTCGTCGTCTCGGGGGCCGCACTGTCGGACGAGCTCCGGAGTGCCGCCCACAACATCCTGTACACGGTGGTGGACGAGCTGGACAGCGAGGACCTCGTCGAGGTGGTCAACCACGACCACGAAGCAGCCCCGTGCATCGCGGCGGCTTGCCTGGCCGCGGGGGCGAGCGAGGACCACGGCCAGCTGGTGATCGTCGACGGCAAGCGGGGCGCGTGGGGAGTGGGCGCGGGGCCGAATATCAAGGTCCAGCGCCAGGCGGCCAAGCTGGCGCTCGCCCTGGCCCAGTTCCAGGGGCAGCCCATGCCGGAGCTCCGCGAGCTCTGCAAGCACAACAGGGGGCTGCTCGACATGATGCGCACGGTGGGCGCGGAGGCGGTCGTGGAGCTCACCGACGTGGACGACGCCTCGAGCAGGGGCGAGGGGAGGTCGACCCCAGCCCCGGTCCTCGAGCCGGGCGAGGACGCCGTGACCGCGGCGCTGGCGCGCGCGGCCATCCAGGCTGCAGCGCGGCGCCAGAGCAAAGGCGCTCCCAGTGCGCGGCCCCCGCGGTCCCCGGGCCAGGAGCGCCTCGCCGAGGAGGTCCGCAAGCGTGAGAGGCGCCCTGCGCCCTTGCGCTCGCCCTCGCGCGCGAGGCGCCGCGATCGCGAGCGCGATGAGCCTCGCGATCGCGGGCGCAGGGGACGGGAGGAGGAGGCCGTCTTGAAGCCCAAGACGGGCGGCGCCCCCCCGAAGGCCGACATCGTGAAGCGTGAGGCCGTCCTGAAGCCCAAGAGCGGGGGGGCGCCGCCGCGGTCCTTCGAGGTGAAGACTGAGGTGGAGGAGACGGCGGCGCCAGGCGCGGGGGACGGTCCGCCCCAGCGCCAGCCGCGCTCGAGGAGCCGCCGTAGGCGCAAAGAGGAGCAGCGCCAGGGCGCCCAGCAGCAGCCCAGTGACCAGCACGACGAGGGCGAGTCCATCATCCGCATCGAGCGGGTACCGCACCACGTCGACGCCGAGGTGGTCAGGCAGGTGGTCGTGCCCTTTGGGGTCGTCAAACACATCGCCTTCCTGTACGACCACCGCCACAAGCGGGAGCCGTGTGTGCTCGTGGAGTTCCAGCGCCGCGCTGATGCAAAGCGCGCGCGGGAGTGCATGAGGTCGAACTACCGGTTCTACAAGACGGACCCGTGCACAGTGGTCACGGAGTGGGCGAGCCGGCCTCGCGGCCCTGACCCAGGCAGCGACGGGGAGGATGGCCCGACCATCCAGCCGCCTGCCTGCCCGACGTGCGCTCTCAAGATGCGCTGGAGCTCCTTTGACCCGGGAGACGGTTGGGGTTGCGAAATGTGCCCCGCGGGCGGAGCTAACAGCGGAGCCCTGCGGTGGCACTGTAAGGGGTGCGACGTGAGCTACTGCGAGGCTTGCCGCGTCGCCTTCGGCAAACCCAAGACGGTGGTGGAGAAGGCCCGGCAGAGCGGCCACACCGTGCGGGAGGCGCCGGGCCCCAGTGCCGGCCACGGAGAGCGCCCCAGCACGGGTGCCACGGGTGCGGGGGCTGAGGGGGGCCGCCCGCCGGGCGACCTCAGCTGGCCCAAGCGTGAGAGGTCGCCCAGCCGCAACCGGCCCAAGCGCGAGAGGTCGCCCAGCCGCAGTCTGGCGCGGGACCCAGCGTGGGCGCGGCGCGGCGACACCCCTCCCGGCCGCACGCGGCGTAAGACCGGGAAGCACGCTGGGCAGCTTCGCGCTCCTCGCGGCGGCTGGTACGAGCAGGAGAAAAAGCGGCGGCGTGCTGCCGCTGCGGAGGCTGCCGCGGGCGGGGGTGGGATCCCAGCCTGGCGTGGCAAGGGCGCGGGCGACAAGGGCGGCAAGGGCGGCAAGGTCAAGGGCAAGTACTCCGGCAAGGCCGCCAAGGGCACCAAGAGCGGCGGCAAGGGCGACAAGAGCGGCAAGGGCGGCCATTCCAAGGGCGACCAGGGCAGCCGCGGCCGGAGTGAGCGTGACCGGCCCAGCGCGGGCGGTCGCGCGTCGAGGGGCGGCGATGGCGGCAGCCCCCGGGACCACAGTGAGCGCGGCGGAGACCGCAGCGGCGACGAGAGCCGCGATCGCCAGGGGAACACGCCATCCATCTAGGCGTGGAGCACCCCATATCCCGACGCCAGCGCCCGCGGCATCGCGGGCTGCGGGCTGAGGGCGGCGGCCCGTGAGTGAGCCGGCTTTCCTCTCAGCCTACCGTGCGCAGGTGGCGCCTGCGATCCTTTCAGCCTACGGTACGCAGGTGGCGCCTGCGATCCTCTTTCTTTTAGCCTACGGTACGCAGGTGGCGCCTGCGATCCTCTTTCTTTTGAGGAGTTTGAACGTTGCGCGCACGTCGCGCGCTTCCTGGACCCGGCCGCGCCGCGCGTCCTGCGCGCCGGCGGTCGGGGCCACGCTTGCGCTCTGCGCCCGGCGCATCATGCGCCGCTCTTTTCTGTTCTTTTGCGCGCTTCGCGCACGCGCCGCGCCCGCGCTCTGGATGCGCGGGGCGCGGAAGGCCTCAAGGTTGCAGGCAAGTGGCCGCGCGCGCGAGGCTCTTGCGGCCTCAGGATCCGCCCTCGCACTTCGGGCTGGGCGCCCCCGCGCGCGCGGCTGCGCTTTCTCTTTTCTCATGGCCAAGCGGCCGCAGGCGTGCCAGAGCGCGAGCGCGCGGTCCGTCAGGGCCCACGCGCTCGCGTCGGGCGTGGGCCGTCAGGGCCCACGCCCAGGTGGAGATGCGCGTCGCCACGCTGCCATGAAAATACCATCGCCCTGTCCTGGTCCCTCTCTCGTCCCCTCCTCTCCTCCTCCCCCTCCGTTGAGTGCACGCGTATCTCACTTAACTTGCATAGTCTGATTGGTTGTAGACTGCAGGTTAAGTGGGAGGGGGTGTGGGCTCAGGTAGCCATTTTGGGTCCGTAGCGTTCGGCTCTGGCCGACGCGCGGGTGCCCACCCACCCCGCTTTGCTCCCAGACGCCTGCGCGGGCCAAGCGGCCGCAGGCGTGCCAGAGCGCGAGCGCGCGGTCCGTCAGGGCCCACGCGCTCGCGTCGGGCGTGGGCCGTCAGGGCCCACGCCCAGGTGGAGATGCGCGTCGCCACGCTGCCATGAAAATACCATCGCCCTGTCCTGGTCCCTCTCTCGTCCCCTCCTCTCCTCCTCCCCTCCGTTGAGTGCACGCGTATCCGCCCTTCAGGCGGACATGCCGCCGCCCCCCTCTCCTTCGGCCCACTCCGCGCCCCCGCGCCACGTCCCTGCGCCCCCCTCTCCGCTGTCAGGCACTGGATCCCACGCCAACTAACGTCGGGGAGACGCCCGCTGCTCGAACGGCGAAGGCGTTCACCCAGAATGGCCTGGGCGCGCGCGAAGGCACTGACGTTGCCACCGCCTTTTTAACGACGAAAACAAGTGAACCAAGACCTGCGCATTCAAAGGGACGTCGGTGCACTTATATTTCTGGTGCCCAATGCCACCCTCACTCTGCCCCCTCCCCCGAGGCCCCGTCGCAAGAACCAGCGGGGCCCTTCTGAGAGGCCCCCGAGGGCTCGAGGAGCTCCAAGACTTCAATGGGTCCATGGGCAACCCCCTCCCCCTCCTCCCGAAGTCTCGCTTCCGTGTCCGATTCCATTTCGGTTCACGCCCGCGACCCGCGGGTGCCCGCGAGCTCGCGCGGGGTCGCCCCCCCCCCCCCTTTCGCGCCGACGCGGGGGCTGGGGCCCGCGCGCCGAGGCTGTGCCGCAGCCACCGCGTCGCGCTCGGCGCCTCGCACTGCGGCCGCGGCCATGGCAGAGCGGCAGCGCGTTCGACGCGTTGGAGGCAGCTGCATCGCCAAAACAAGTGGCCCCGCGTGCGGTCGCCAGGGACGCGCGCATCGCGCGCGAAACTGGCCGGCCGCTCTCGGTCGAACTGTTTTGGCGATTCGGCACAGGAGATGTTCGGGCCAGCGATGCAGTTGCTCTCCGACCTTGCGGGCGTGGACAACAACGCAGGGGATCGGTCTTCCTCCGCCAGCGGCAGTCGGCCAGCCAGCGCGCCCACGTTGGCGGCGCAGCCAGCGCGATCGCGCAGCCCTCGCGCGCCGCGGGCACTGACGACGCCGCCGCGCAGGCGGGGGCCGACGTCGCCGCCGCGGGACCCGCGGCAGCGGCCTTTCCGCGCCACCCCGCCCTCGGCTCTCGTGCAGGAGCTCGCGTCGCACATGCGGGGCGCGACGCCTGTGGTGGAGGAGCCCCCCGAGGCGGTGGAGGCGCCTCCCAGCGCGGTGGAGGCGTTCAGGGCGCAGCTGCGAGCCTGGCTGAACGACCCCGTTGGGAATCCCATCGACTGGCGGTCGGAGAACGTGCCCGCCGTGCTCAAGGAGTACCAGATGAAGTACGATTACAAGAAGTTCCGCGACCGCGGCCCGCCTGGCCCCGCCATGGGCGGGCCGCAGACGTGGCAGGGCCAGGCGTGGCGCGCCAATGCGAAGCGCTGGGGGAACCGAGGTGGCGCAAAGCGCGAGATGTACGCGAAGCTGCACGGCAGCAAGGCAGCGCCGCGGGTGCGCGAGGCGCACGCCCCCAAGCCTCAGCTGATGCCGCGGGAGCCCAAGGCGCCGAACTTACCCAAGACGATGCCTCAGCAGGCGCCGTGGAGGACTGGCAAGATGAACCCTCCAGTTCCGCCTCCGCCGCGGAAGGCCATGGGGCCGGCCGAGGGCAGGGAGTCGGCTGCAGCCGACAAGCAAGATGGCACCACCGCCAGCGAAGCCGCGCCCGCCCGCCCGCGGAGATGTCTTCTTGTAGGGTGATCGCGTGGACCTGCAAGCGGGCTGGGGTGCATAGCTTCCGTAATTCGAGCGCGGATAGTTGCAGCTATCCGCGCTGACGCGTCATGGCGCGCCGCCTCTCCCCGCCTCGTCTCATCTCATCTCTCCTCCCCTCTCTTAGTTGCCGATCTATCTCATTGGCGGACGCGCCGCCTCTCCCCGCCTGGCGGACAACCGCCGTTCAGATAAGGGCATCGGCGCATCGGGTTTGTTCTATGCGGTTGGAAAAAAAAAACACCCGTCCTTCCCTGAGCCACCTATTGGCGGCTAGCGGCTAAACCGCCCTGAGGCCTCCCTTGGCGGCCACGCCGCCCTGGGCCCTCCATTGGCGGCTAAACCGCCGCCGCCGCCGCCTGCTGGCATCCCGAAATTTGCGATGCCACTGCGCCTCTTACACAGGTATGTTTTTGTTGTTGGGACGCCGTATCGGCCCGAATCTAGGCGCGCACAGGCTCGCGGCCCAGCGGCTTCTGTGCTAGCCGCGGCTCGCGGCTCGGCGGCGTCGCTGCCATGGCAGGCCAGCAGGGCGAGAAGTCCATCATGTTCGGCTTCAAGTGCCCGCAGAGCAGCAGCTGCAAAAGGGGCGGCAAGTGGTTCCAGGGAGAGACAGAGGAGGCGGCCAGGAACAAGCTGGTGAACCACCTTCGCGTGTCGCCGTACCACGACTTGAGCGAGGAAGAAGCGGAGGCAGCTGCTCTCGCAGTCGTTCCCGACTCTTGGGAAGCCGACCTCGCTGAGTGGCGCCAATGGGAGGATGAGAAGGCCAACTGGGGCTCCGCCAACAGGCGCAAGGGGGCGCCGAAGGTCGAGCTGGCGCCAGCTCCTCCACAATCCCGCGTGGAGCGCTCGCACCAGCTGAAGGACGCGTTCTCGGAGGGCAGCGGATCGTCAGGCGCAGCTTCGTCAGCCGCGACAGGCATGAGGATGTCCACGGCGTTAGCCAGCCAGATGTCGCCCGATAGCATCGCGGTGCTCAACGGCACCCAGTGCCAGGCTGTGCTCGACTCGTTGCGCCGCGCGCGTACTGCGACGCAGCTGTGCGCCCAGATAGCGGAGCGCGCGGTGAACGCTTTCCGCCAAGAGGAGCAATGCATCGCCGAGTGCGAGGACGTGCTCGCGAGCTGGCTGGTGCGCACCGCGACCTCGTAGGTGCAGGTGCACGGCTGGCAGCACTGATGTCGCCTCAGCATCAGTAGCCTCATTCGCGCAGGCGGCGCGACGCGTCGGCCCTACACGCCCCCCTCCCACTCCTCCAACGCAATTTCAATCCACACCCCTGTGTCTTAACAAATCAGGACATCCCCACACACTCCATCCGCACTCAATTCGTGAAGGCCGCCACGCCGATGTGAATTTTGGCCACGCAGGCGGCCGAGTAGCCGCCCCCCAATGCAAGGCGATATGGGGGCGAGTGGACGAGCGGAGCGGGAGGAAGGTGAGGGAACATTGGCGGATAAGACAGGTGGGCGGTTGGATGGGATTTGGCAAAAGGGCTGGATGGAGAAAACTGCATCCGCATAAGAATGAGTGCGGCTATTTTTTGGATGTGCTGCATCGCCATGTCCGCCCACCCCCCATCGCCTTGCATATGATGACGCTCAGGCAGCGCGCCCCGTTCGCGCGCGCTCGCCCGTCTCTTCGCTGCCGCTCAGGCAGCGCGCCTCGCTTCCGCGCTCGCCCGTCTCTTCGCTGCCGCTCAGGCAGCGGTTTGAAGCACGCGGCGCCGCCCGCGGTCGGTAGCGCAGGGCGCCGCTCCGCCCCTGCTGCTCCGCTTAACTAACTCGGCGGACGTGCCGCTACGCCGCCGCCATGCATGTGGCAAGAAAGCGTTTGATGTTACCATATGTTAGCAGATGTTTTCACGCGCCTGATAACACCTGATAACACCTGAAAACATGTTATCAGGTGTTATCAGGTGTTAGCATGGTGTTATCACACGCCTGATAACATATGATAACATATGATAACATGATGCCAATTTTGTGTGGTTGTCATGTTACGCGCAATTCATTTCAGTATCCGTATCACCTCGTGCGTCCGCCACGCTTCGAGCGGCCAGTCCGCTGGCGGCCAATCCGCCTCCCTCGCCGCACCCCTGCGCCCTCTCAAGCGGCGAGTCCGCTGGCGGATATGCCGCCCCCTTCATACCTCCCTCCACCCCTCCCTCCACCTTTGAAGCGGCTAGTCCGCTGGCGGCTATCCCGCCTCACTTACCGCGCGTTTTCTTCGTCATCGCTTCGCGTCCATTTCATCTTGGCAGCAGTTCTCTCGACAGCACGCGGCCGCGCGCGACGCGCGGCTTCTCGCGCGCCAAGGCGGTCACGCCGCCATGGCGGGGACGCCGCCCGCTGAAGATCACCAGCAGCATTCTCTGGCAGTGATGTTCGGAGCAGCCAGGCCGAAAACAAAAAACAAGGGAGTGATGGCCAAGGCGCCCGCAGCGAAGCACCGTGGGAAAGCTGATCCATCGGGGACGCAGATGACACTGACTGGACAGCTTGTGCCGCCGCTCGCATTGACAAATGCAGGGCCGCCGAAGGCACGCGGGAAAAGCAAAGGCAAGGGCAAAGGTAAGCACCCCGCAGCGTTGAGGAGGACGGCTCGCAAAGCTGCGTCAGCCGCAGCTCCCGCCGAAGAACTGCCTCCTCAGGGCGCAGCGGCTTTGCCACCAGAGCCGGACGACGCAGCGTCCGAGGCGGCATCGGGCTCCGAGGAGCGCGGCGACGAGATTGGTTCCGAGCTCGGCGTCAAACAGGATGAGCTTGAGAGTGCCAAGCGTGAGCTTGAGGAGGAAGAGGCTCCACCGCAGGGCGTGGTAGCCAAGGTTGAGAGGCACTCGCCCGATGCTGCACATGCGAATGAAGAGCGCTCGCCCGAGGCGGCAGCGCCGCAGGCGGAGGAGGAGGAGGCAGCTCAGGGCGATCCGCCAGCAGGCGCTCCCCAGGTAGGGGAGTTCGTGGATGTGCATGGCATCGAGGATAGCATCGTGCGTTGCAACCGCTGCTGTCGCACGGCAAAGGAGTGCAACAACAGGATCAGGGCGAAGGGCCAGTCGACTTACCAGTGCGACGCGTGCAACACGAACGGGGTGCGCCTTTCTCGGAGGTTCGGACAGTGGCCGCCAAAGTGTTTCGCCAAAATGAAGAGTGAGTTCAAGCAGCAGTTCTACAAGGATCTGGCAGAAGATCCTGGGCTGTCGAACCTCGATCGCATTGAAGCCTTCGTGGTCAGCTCAATCACTGTCCTACGGATGGAGGAGGAGCGCGTCCGCAAGGGTGGCAAGTACCTTCCGCTGAGGAAGTGGGCGCACGACGGCTTCGACGCGAAAAAGATTGAAGATAATGCGCAGGATAAGAGGTGGAACCCTGATCTCGGGGAGTGGACGTACAGGCCGCAATTGGAGGCGGCCTGGAGCGAGACAGTGGAGGCCGCAGTGCGCAACGAGCTGTACACCGATAAGAGGGCGCAGGCGAAGCAGAGCGGCCCGCGGGCAGCGGCCTCGACGGGCGTCGCAGAGCACGGCGGCGACAAGGGCGACAGAAGCGACGAGAGCGACATGTCCAGATCCAGGCGGCGCCGCAGGCGCAGGTCTGACAGCCGCAGGAGGAGGAGGCGCAGCATGAGCAGGCGCGACAGCAGGGGCAGGCGCGACAGCAGGAGCAGACGCCGCGACAGACGTCGCGACACCACCCGCAGCAGGAGCCGCTCGCGCGGCGACCGCGACAGGAGCAAGAGCCGCCGCAAGGGCAGGAGCAAGAGCCGCGGCAAGAGCAAGGACAGGAGCAAGAGCAGGCCGTTTGGGGCTTCAACGCAGGGGTGTCGCCCGGGCTTCGCATTCGTTTTTGGTTTCCGTTCAACTCTTCAGGTTCGGATCGGGTGATTGATTTCGCTCGGCTCGAAGTGTTGTCATTTTCGGATAACCCCGAAGGCTCCGCAGGGATGAGGACGCTGAGAAGGAGCGGAGGCGGCAGGAGGCGAGGGAGAAGGCCGAGCAGGTCAAGAAGGAGACGCAGGAGAAGAACCTGGCGCTGAAGTGGATCGGCACCGCAACGAGGCTCGAGACAGAGCTGGACGGGTACCTCGAGCATGAGAAGGCGGACAAGGTGCCGTCATGGGCTGTGAAGAACGCGAAGGCGGCGAGGAAGTCTGTGGCAGTCATGAAGGCGGTGGCGCAGAAGCGCGCGCACAGCGGCGCGGCGTTGACGATCGCGCAGGACGGGGCCATCAGCATCCAGAAGGATGCGAGCTCGGCGGCGAGGGCCATCGCGGGGATGCTCAAGGAGGCGCAGAAGCACAGCACCTGAGCGCCCCATGGTGGCCCAGTACCTCATGAAGTACGGCCTGAAAAAGGTGCCCTAGCAGGTGGGGTAGGACCCGAATAAGCCGCGGCCGCTGGGCCGCTCGTGAGCGGGGGCGGCAGTTGGACCGCTCATGACGAGGTGTGTGATTTCGTAGAATTGCTATTGTTGGTGAAACAGCATTTCTTCGTTTGGCGGGGATGCCGCCTTTCCACTCTCGCAAGCCCTTGGCGGACATGCCGCCTTGCCTTCATTTGGCGGAGATGCAGCCTTTGCTGCTCGTCGCGCTCCGATGCCTCACTTGGCGAGGCGAAACGCTTGCATAACTCCCTCCTGCTCGAGCGCGTCCTGCTCGCTCGCGAAGGCCAGCGACACCGTTGGGAATCCCATCGGTTGGCGGTCGGATACGAAGCAGAGGCGAAGCAGCTCCTTGGCAGGGGCGGCAGTTGGGCCGCTCATGACGAGGTGTGTGATTTCGTACAATTGTTATTGTTGTTGAAAAAACATTTCTTCGTTGTCATCGCCATCCCACTCGTTGCCACCGCAGCCCTTCGTTGGGCGGGGATGCCGCCTTTCCACTCTCGCAAGCCCTTGGCGGACATGCCGCCTTGCCTTCATTTGGCGGAGATGCCGCCTTTGCTGCCCATCGCGCTCGCACCGTTCTCTCGCGTTTCCCAGTGACATGATCTGCCACCGCCCCACCCCTCATCCGTAGTCTTTGTGGCTCAAGGAGGGCCGCTCGAGGTCGTGCCCCCTTCGCGGTCTTGCGCCTTCATGGCGAGCATCGCGGGCAAGTGCGACGTCGATGACATCGAGCTCATCGCGACGGATGGCAGTGCTTGGAGCTGGGCGACCATGGTGGTGCGGTTCATCGAGTGGCGCAATCGTTGCCGCCATGCACGCGCCGTTGGAGTCAAGGGCCAGATGCTCATCGACCAGGCGCGGCAGATGATGGAGGAGGCGCGCCGCACCGAGGAGAAGGGCAAGATGATGTGCGAGATGTCGAAGAAGACGGCGAAGGACATCCCAGGCAGTATTCGGCACTTCTGCCGCCAGCCGCACCAGGAGAGCTGAGCGGCGATCGGAGCTGGGCCGATAGAGGAGGATGAGGAGGAAGAGGAGGGAGGATGAGGAGAGGAGGAGGTGGGGGATGAGGAGTTGGAGGCAGCACGCGCACCCGCACTAAGAGCCGCCAGCCGCGCCCGTCTCCGAGCTTGAAACCCGAGCTTGGCTCTAATTGGCTGCGTGCGAGAAAAAGAAATCTCCCTTGCAAGCTCCGTTGCTACGCTCACTTCGCGCCTCCGCAATCTCCCCCACCCACCCCCCATGCCCCCCCTCCCCCCTCCCCCCATGCCTCCCCGCCCCCGCGCTCTTCGGCGGCTACTCCGCCCCTCCCGACCCTTCAGGCGGCTACGCCGCAATGCCCTTCGGCGGCTACTCCGCCCCGCGATCCATTGCCGCCTCCACTTCCGCCCCTCTGGCTGCAATTCGTTTTCCTCAACCGCACTGGGCCTCGCGCTGCCCCCCGCCCCCGCCCCTCCCGCGCGCGGGCGTCGGCGCACTGGGGAAGCGCGCCTTGCAGGTGGACAAGCAGGTGGAGCAGCGGGCTCGACTGCAACAATGTCTGGCCCTGCGCGGCGCGTCCGCGGCTTTGCCCAAGCGAATCGCGACTACGCCTGGCCATGGCGACGACGCGGGCGATGCTATAGACGTGAGCGCTCGGGCCATGCAGCGATCGCAGACGGCATCCGTGGCCGATCTCATCAGCGCAGTGCGGCTGCAGCCCAAGATCGGCGCGCCTTTCCGATGGAGCTTGGCGCTGCCGCATCGGCTGATGCCGAGGCTCCTGTCGGACTGCCCTCTCTGGAATTGAATGTTTTGGGAAGCGATGCGCCGTTTCCCTGTGTCGCGCGATCGGCCGTGGAGGCTTTTGCTGTACTGCGACGACATTGGCGTGGGCAACGCCTTGAAGATAGATAATCGTCGGAATCAGCTCGCGGTGTATGCGAGTTTCCTCGAGTTCGGATCCTTCTTGCAGAAGGAGGTTGCGTGGCTGCCGATCGGCACCTTGCGCGTCGTCGTGAAGAAGAGCATCGGCGGCTCGGCCGTGGCGCGGGCATTGCTTCGCGCGCTGTTCCTGGGCCCAGAGAGTCTTTCGGAGCACGGTGCGCCAATCGGCGGCGTGCACTTTTTCGCCAAGTTCCACCGCTTGATTGCAGACGAGGCGGCTGGAAAAGAGACATTCTGCACCAAGGGCGCTGCAGGTCTGAGACCGTGCTTGCAACGCAAGAACGTTGTGCTGGATCAGGCGGAATGTCTTGCAGACTACGACGACGATGATTACCTCGTGCCTCTCTGGCGCGCTGACTCGTCGCGCTTTGACCCGCTGTCGTCAGACGAGTTTTTGCAGCAATATGATGATTTGGCGTCGCTGCGGGACACGACGACCAGAGCGAACATCGAGAGACTGGAGCCAGGGAGGAAAACATGTCCATCGATCCCCTTCTGATGTCCCCCCCCTTCCCTTCTGATGTTCCGGCCCCCGAAGGAGACGGCAATGGGCATCGCTCTGGATGACCGTTCTCTGGTGGCGTGCCAGGCGTTGCGGACGGTGGCGCCGCCGAGCACATACGTGAGGGACCCCATGCATACCATGCTGGCCAGCGGCGGGACCTTGCAGGTCGAAATCTTTGCGCTCCTCAAGGCGGTGAGGGATGTCACCCCCGACGCGTGGGGAACGTGGCGGGATCGCTGCTCGGCGTGGCGGACTGGCAGACGCGGCAGGAAACCGCCAGCGTTTCTGTTCAGCGTGGCTCGGAAGAAAGCGACCTGCAAGGCGTCGCACTTCGTGGGCAAGGCGTCGGATTGCTAGGCCGTGTTCCCTTTGATTCGTCATTGGGTGCACACAGAGCTGCGTCCCAGCGGCATGGCGAACGCTGCGGCGCGGTCGATCGAGGCGATGGCGAAGATGCTCGAATTGTACATGCAGGGCAAAAGGACATGCGGCCGCAGCTGAAACGCAAACGCTGGCCTGCGCGTTCGAGGATGCACCGCGTCGGCCCGCGCGCATCCTCGAGCGCTTAGGTGGCAGGCGGTTCGGCTGCGTCCTGAGGATCGGCGCCGTGCCGAATTTGATAGCTGTCTGGAACAAAGCCGTTTCGATTTCCTGGCGCTGCACAAAGCCGCACACGGGCCAGCCCTGATCAAGCCGAAGCACCATTATTTGCGGCACGTCCCCGACCAGCCTGCGGAGGACGGCACCTGGTTGGACGCCTTCGTGCTCGAGCGGAAGCACAACCTGCTTCGGTCCAGGTCGCAGGAGATCGACAACCCTGCGAATTCCGAGCTGTCGGCCTTGACGGCGATGCTCGCCTGCTTCCTGGAGGAAGCGAAGGAGGCGCCGCGCTCCCGCGCCAAAGCGTGGCGCACGCCAGAGCTGGACAGTACGTTCGGGCACTCGGGGCGCAACCTTGCATGCCCTTTGCGGAGGAAGATGGGCTGGGAGAGGGGAAGGCGGTTTGCCGCCGAGGCGGCTTGCCGCCAGGAGGAGGAGGAGGAGGAGGAGGAGGAGGAACCCCTCCGCAGGGCTGAAACGTGGACCAGCAGAGAGGCGTCGATCGACGGCCAGATGCACGGCAGCCAGGACAGACGGCGCAACCAACCTTGGTGTTTGGGGGTGCACATGCGCGTGCCCCCTAAACACCAAAAAAATCGAGGCGCCGCTGCCCTCAGGATTTTCTCGCGGGCGACGGCGAGGCGTGCATCGTGCGTTGCTGCGCGCAGGCTGGCGCCGCCAGCTACCTGCTGGTGGAGACCCTGGAATGGGTGCGCGCGCCATGCCCAGGCGCGTCCCTGTGGCGGCCGCGCGGCGACGTCGCCGTGATGCCCGCCGAGCTGATCCCGCCAGCCTGGGCGGCTTATCGGCGACTACAGGACGATGGCTATGTGCTCGCCATCGCGTGAAAAGGAAAACAAAAAACGAGCGCATGCGAGAGCGGATATGCCGCTGGCGGATGCGCCGCCCTTCGATAGAGAGGTGCAGGGGGGAGGGGCGGACATGCCGCCGAAGAAGGAAGGCGGGCTCGGGGAGGGAAGGCGGCAGGAGGGAGCGGGGGCGGGCTGGCCGCCGACAACGAGGAGAGGAGAGGGGAGGCGGTGATGGCCGCCGAGGGGAGGCAGTTTGAAGAATAGTTGATCCCCCCCCTCTCCCTCTCCCCCCTTCCCCTCCGCGCCCCGCAGGCGTCCTGAGGGCGGCTCGGCGCGTCGACCTGCGGCGCCTTGTCCTGAAAAACTGCCGCGTTGTAGTTGTTAAAACGTTTGTTTTGCTGTTTTTCCCGAAACATAGCAATATCAGGAACAAACATGAAAAACATGGAAAGTTATGCAATTTTAGGGTTAACCGAATCGGACAGACCACATCGACTTAGCTGACTTAGCTACTAAGTTGGATATGTTGAGGTGTATGTATCGATATATATATATATTGGCAGTGGTACCCGATAGCTCTGTTAATAAGATGGATGGTTCTGTGAGTAGTATGTATGATATGTTGTTGAAGATACTTATCTAACAAAACGTTAAGCAGATGAATGCGAAGTTCGATACTTTATATATGTTGAATATGTGAGGTCAACTAGCATGAACCTACATACATCTTCGCTGAAACGATTTCATCGGATATACAACGCTCTTACCGCACTTACACCCACCCGACGGTCAAAGCAGAGAACCCAGAGAACCCCCGGAGAACAACCCAGAGAAACCCCGGAGAACCCGGAGAACCCCCGGAGAACCCGGAGAACCCCTGGAGAACCCGGAGAACCCCCGGAGAACCCGGAGAACCCCCGGAGAACCCGGAGAACCCCCGGAGAACCCAGAGAACCCCCGGAGAACGCGCAGAACCCCCGGAAAACCCGGAGAACCCCTGGAGAACCCGGAGAACCTCCGGAGAACCCCTGGAGAACCTGGAGAACCCCCCGAGAACCCGGAGAACCCCTGGAGAACACCCAAAGAATCCCCGGAGACTCCCGGAGAACCCGGAGAACCCCCGGAGAACGTCCCGGAGAACCCGGAGAACCCTTGGAAAACCCCCGAAGAACCCAGAGAACCCCCGAAGAACCCGGAGAACCCCCGGGGAACCCGCGGAGAACCCGGAGAACCTCCAGAGAACCCAGAAAACTCCCGGAGAACCAGGAAAACCCCAGGAGAACCGGCCCCCGGAGAAGTCCAGGAGAACCCCCGGACGGAGAACCCGGAGAACCCGGAGAACCCCCGGAGAACCCGGAGAACCCCCCCCGACCATCAACAACCTCAAAATATTACGGGCCCCGTAAATTATACGGGTTGTTCTCACCTTTTTGCGGTCTGTACCTTCAAATTGCAGTAGGAACGAGATGTTCTTCCTCCTGCTCTTTCTCTTCCTCGTCGTCGTCCTCTTCCTCCTCCTGCTCCTCTTCCTCCTCCTCCTCCTCCTCCTCCTCGTCCTCCTCCTCCTCCTCCTCCTCCTCGTCTCCCTCCTCCTCTGATGATGATGATGCTGATAATGATGATGATGATGATGATGATGATGATGATGATGATGATGATGATGATGATGATGATGATGATGATGATGATGATGCTGAGCATGACGATGATGATGATGATGATGATGGCGATAATAGTCACGATGTTTTTTTTTCATTCAGGCTACCACTCTGCCATGGCGTACGTGTTGATGTCCAGATCCAGCAATAACTCCTCGAATACACAGTGGACCCATTTAGTCAGCATTGAAAAGGCAATCGTAGATGTATGGACCGTATGGGCAATACGAATGAGACGCCCGATGAGGTCCTCGTCGCCGCACGTCCACCAGTACGCAGGATTGCCAAACTCCGAAGATTGAATAATTAAATGTTCGAATAGATGCAGCTTCGGAGCCATTTTCCACAGCCTCAAATTATGATCATGTGCAAACTTTGAAAGCCTGGCATAGCACAGGCAGAAGTGCATGCCGATAAGTCGAATCTCATGCTTGCTGTCATCCGTCAAGTGAGAGCTCTCAGTTGAAACTATGCTGTAGAATCGCTGCAGCAGCTGGCACACTGCACTGGCCAAGGCGTCGTGCTCGCCCCAGAAAGCGTCATGCTGGTCCCCGTGCTGAGAGAGAAGTTCTGCCGCATAGGCAACGAGATGCCTAGTTCCCGCACCATGTGCTTTCAACTTGGCCCAACCTTTTGGGCCCCTCAGTCGCTGTAAAGTCAAGAGCCGCTTAATTCTAGACTTGCACTTGGTGCGCTTGTACCAGTCAGTTAAATGATCTGCAAGACGCGCCACTGCCTGCTCATTGGTATCCCCGCCGAGCTTTTTCCTGGAACAACACAGCACAAACAAGACACTGCCGATCACGTTGGACGTGATGCCGAGATCAAGCGTGTGAAGTATATCCACCATGATGCATTCAAGACGAAGCCCAATGATCCCACTGCCTCGTTCGAAAAAGCCAGGAATCGTCTGACCATGGTGCACCAGGTGAGCCATGTACGACTCATGGGTCCAGAGAGTGTCTCGCCAGCCAGCGTCTGGGCCGAAGTGGTACCAGGCACGAGGTTCGTGGACATTCGACGCTC
Source organism: Prorocentrum cordatum (assembly GCA_963575745.1). Classification (NCBI taxonomy): domain Eukaryota; class Dinophyceae; order Prorocentrales; family Prorocentraceae; genus Prorocentrum; species Prorocentrum cordatum. The sequence goes on along the minus strand of CAUYUJ010004190.1, from coordinate 8,609 downwards.
GGCAAAAGGGGCACATGACATCGGAAGAGTTCCACTGGTTAAAGCCAAAAGCTTGGCAAAAGAATTGCCAGTCGCCCCTGATTTGAGCGACCTGGCCTCTCCAGCCGCCGCGCAAGTCCTGTCCGCCTCCGTGGACGGGTCTGCCCTGCCAGTCGTAGAACGGAGCCTGTGCCGACAATAACACGTCGGCACTCCACGCAAAAGCACGCATCAAGGCTGGAAGCGCTCCGTCAACCATGTCCGAATTACGAATGCTTGTAAAGAGAAATCTGGATTTCACGCTCGATGTTGAGGCGGTCACCAAAGAATTCCAAGAAAGGCCGAACAGCGAGTCGCGCTTGTTGAAGCCGCCGCCGTCCGCGTGGAAGCCGATGGGTACCGTGGAGGGCCAGACCTCGCGCGGCAAAGAAGGATGCTTCTCCACGAATCTTGACTGCCGTACGCTCTGCCAGAAGTGGTCGCAAGACGTGCGTGGTCCAACAAGCCTCTCCTCAAACATGTCTTTCCTTTCAGCATACAAGCACTGGAAGAATTTGTGCGGCCACAAAACAGGATGTGAGGTTGACCGCGAATGTTTTGTCGGAATTGCAATCCAATCAACAGGGGCGCACCCAGTGGGCCAGCCAAACAGTTTCTTCAAGTCCCTGAACAGGTTGCCAGCGTGTTGCCCTGACGTCCCCGAGCCAGCCACCCTGTCTAAGCCAGAGGCACCCTGCTCCTTGGGAGAATTGCGATTCAGCACACCATTCACATCGCCCCCTCCTCCCCCCTCCTCCTCATCCTCCTCCTCCTCCTGCTACTCCTCCTCCCCCTCCTCCTTTCCAGACGCACCGTCGTTCGGGGGCACTGTCCTGGTTGATCTGGCGAAGTCGGGCCAGAGGATTTATTTACTGAGCTTGGTACGTCGCGCTGCGGTGGAAAAACATGTCCTCCTCCTCATCCTCCTCCTCCTCCCCTCCTCCTCCTCCTCCTCCTCCTCCTCCTCCTCCTCCTCCTCTATCATCCCCCCCCGCCCTAAGAGGAGAGGAGGATGTGTATGGTGCCCTTAATGCTATTCTCGTGTCCTTGGCTCCACTCGCGTACTCCTGCACCTGCGCCGACGAGATAATACCGCAGCCCCAATCACGTTTCAGTGATCTGAAGAGCGGCCCTGCAGCAACGTCCGTCTCCTTTGACGTCGCAGCCGTGCGCCTGCGAACGCCGCCGCCTCGCGTGGCGCCACCAGCTCCTCGAGCAGCGCATCCAGCGCCCCCAGCAGCGCGCCCAGCTCCTCGAGCAGCGCCTCCAGCGCCCGCAGCAGCGCCTCCAGCTCCGGAAGCAGCGCCTCCAGCAGCGCATCCAGCTTCTCGAGCAGCGCCCCCACGTCCCGCAGCAGCGCCTCCAGCTCCGCGAGCAGCGCCTTCAGCGCCCGCAGCAGCGCCTCCAGCTCCTGGAGCAGCGCCTCCAGCAGCGCTTCCAGCAGCGCCTCCAGCTCCTCGAGCAGCGCCCCCGCCTCCCGCAGCAGCGCCTCCAGCTCCGCGAGCAGCGCCTCCAGCTTCAGCGTCGGCTTCGTCGGCCAACCACTGCCGCAGGCCACGTTTGCCCATGGAAACTCGGGGAAGACCAATGCAAAGAACTGCGGCGGTGAGCCAACTTCGAACCAAAATGGTTACGGAGGAGGATGTACGCATGAGGGGAGTGCGGTGAGAGAACGGGGGAGAACGTAACGGCCTCCACCCAGTAGGAGGGGGGGGAGGAGGAGGAGGAGGAGGAGGAGGAGGAGGAGGAGGAGGAGGAGGAGGGGGAAGGAGAAAAAGCGTAAACGGCCAGCCACCCAGAATAGGAGTGGAGGAGGAAGGAGCGCCTGGAGCGCAACAGCGGCAAGGCGTCACGGCCGCCACCCAGTAGCAGGAGGAGGAGGACAGCGTAACGGCCGCCACCCAGAATGAGGAGGAGGAGGAGGAGGAGGAGGAAGACAGCGTCACGGCCGCCACCCAGTAGGAGGAGGAGGAGGATGAGGAAGAGGAGGAGAGCGTAACGGCCGCCACCCAGAATGGGTAGGAGGAGAAGGAGGAGATGGACGAGCAAGGCGTCACGGCCGCCACCCAGTAGGAGGAGGAGGACGAGGAGGAGGACGAGTAGGAGGACGAGGGGGAGGGCGAGGAGGGGCTGGAGGAAAGCGCAACGGCCGCCACCCAGAGTGGTGAGGAGGAGGAGGAGGACGAGGAGGAGGAGGAGGAGGAGGAGGAGGAGGAGGAGGAGGAGGAGGAAAGCGTCACGGCCGCCACCCAGAATGAGGAGGAGGAGGAGGAGGAGGAGGAGGAGGAGGATCCCCCCTAAACAAACTTCCCCCGCCTCCTCTGCCATATACACGCACACGCACGCACACGCATACACACACACACACACACACACACACACACACACACACACACACACACACACACACACACACACACACACGCACGCACGCGCGCACGCACGCACGCACGCACGCACGCACGCACGCACGCACGCACGCACGCACACACGCATCATATGTCCTCCGTGCTCCTCCGCCGCCACCTGACTAGGAAAGGGATTGGCAGGGGGAGGGGAATGAACGAACTAGGAGGCTGATAAGAGGCTGGACGACAGAGAGGGCGGTGAGAGAGCAGGGCGGGCCTTGAAGTTGATGAGCAGGGCGGCAGGCGAGAGAGCAGGGCGGCTGGCGAGAGAGAGCAGGGCACCTCCTCATCATCATTTAACTCCTTTTACGCCGCATGGGTCTCCATTTTGGCTTCTCCTCCTCATCATCCTCGGTGTCCCATTTTGGCTGTCCCATTTTGGCCGCCCCCATTCGACGCATCCTTTTACGCCGCACCTCCTCCTCATCATCCTCGGTGTCACAGTTTGGCTTGTGTTTGGTGGATCTTCTCTTTGAGAGTGGCCTCTGGGGCCGTCTTGGAAGCACCAATGGCCGCTATTCAGATTGCGCTGTGCTGGATCCTAGTTCCCTCGCGGCTTATGTGTTTGTGCGCTTTCTAACTTGAACGGGGGTGGGGTGCTGATGATGAATGTGTTGACGGCAATGGTGATGATGTCAATGAAGGTGTTGATGACAATGGTGATGATGATAATGGTGAGGTAACCTTATGACGATAACGATGACTGCGTTGATGACAATGGCGATGACGGCGATGGCTTCAAACGGCAGAGCGGCGTGGCCCCACACGACCTCTCCCGCACCCCTGCGCCAGAACTCCTCGCGAAGCAGTCGTGGCCCTCCCGCGCTTGGCAGGCTTCTTCTCGCCAGAACTCCTCACGAAGCAGTCGTGGCCCTCCTGCGCTTGGCAGGCTTCTTCTCCTCCGAGTAGCCGTTCTTGGTGGCGAAGTCGGTCACCTGCGCGTGTTTGGCCCTGACGGCGTCCATCTGGCTGATGAGCTTCGGGATCTCCTGGGCGTTCGTCTCCTCCGAGTGCATCCTCTCGAGAATGTTCTTCGTGGTGGTGAGCTTCTTGACGAAGCCGTCTAAGTCCGAGCGGAACTCGGAGTGGCACGGGTCGGCTCTCGACTTCGCCTTGGTCGCGATCAGCTTGGCGTCCAACAGCATGTCCTGGAACTCGCGCACAAGAGATGGTAAGTTGTGCTTGACCTCCGCGGCCTTCCTCACCATCTCTGCCTTCTCCTGCTCGTGCTTGTCGGCGGGCTCGACCTTCACGTTGCCGACAGGCGTGCTGCCCGCCGCTGAAGCAGAGGACGCCAAGTCCATGCTGGGGCCAGCCATCGCAAGCATGGCATCAGCGTCGTCCTTGGTGGCCTCGCTCTGCATCTCGAGCACGAACTGCTGCAACTCGGCCATAGACATCCGTTCCCAGTGGACTGGAACCGCGTACTCCAGGTACTGAGGGTCTGTCTTGACTGTCAAGGAGTCGGGCATCGCCTTCAACACCGTTTTTCAAAGCGCTGCTTTCTGGGGTCCGAGCTCGGCGTCCATCTTCTCCACGCCAATGCGGATGACGTCGGTGAACTTCTCGGACTTCTTCTGCAACGTCTTGCTCGCCGTCTGCTTTTTCGTGGCCTCGTTGCACCGCGCCTGATGACCAATAAAGTTGATCAAAAATGCTTCCGAATACTTGTTCTCCTTGGACACCGAATCATCAGGATTTGCCGTGATAAAGGCTCGAAGTCCGGCCTTCAAGCTAGCAGTCTTCTTTGCGTCCGCTGCCTGGAGAACCTTGCGAGCTGCCTCTATCTCCTCGTTCGTCAACGTGATTTCTGAAATATTGGCGGCCTGGTGCTTGGGCGGCATGTCTGGCCCTGGCTCGCTCGTTAGCGCCAAAATCCCGCGCGCTCGAGCCAAAACGTGCTACTGATTGGAACTTGTTCTGGAGTCGACGGAGCAAGCCTAGCCGCCTCGGTGGAATGCTGAATGAGGCGCGCGGCCATGAGACGGCAGAGTGAATGGGGGCCACACGTGGATTTCCATCGAGCATCTTTTCTCCGAGTTTGGAAAGTCCGCCGATGGATTTCCATCGAGTGGCAAGATCGCACGCATTCATCTAGACTGCTCGCAAAGGACAACGAGTGCACGAAGAGTAACGCGAAGAATAGCTATTCTTCGGCTACTCTTCGTTCTACTCTTCGCTCGAGCGGGCTCGAGCGAAGAGTAAACGAAGAGTAGCCGAAGAGCAGCCGAAGAGTAGCTATTCTTCGCGTTACTCTTCGGATCCGAAGAGTGCCTCTGCACTCTTCGGGATCCGAAGAGTGCCTCTGCACTCTTCGCGTTACTCTTCGGGCCCGAAGAGTGCAGCTGCACTCTTCGGCTACTGTTCGCCCGAAGAGTAACTCAGTTATTATTCGGGCACTCTTCGGCTACTCTTCGCACCACTCTTCACCCTTTGAGTTCTCATTGGCCACTCTTGGATCACACTTTACCATTGGGGCCATCATCGATCACTGTCGACTGTCGATTGACGAATCGAACTGGCTTTTTTTTTACGTCCAGGGATCCTTCAATGAGGCCCGCTGATACTTGAGAGAACAATAGGCATTCCCGAGCCCCCCAACATGTTCGGCCAATGCAGACTATGGCATGGTCGAAGGTGTCTGTGTTTTGTATGTTTCACTTGTATTGCAGTGCCTATCCTAAACTGTCGCACTGGTGGTCCTCGGCAGGCACCCTCTGTTCCCACATTGCACAGCTGCGCAGCACAGCTGTGCCATACTGGTAGGCTAAACTGTCATGCGTGCATGCTACGAACCTGCAGCACCTAATCAGTCGTCGAGCCGCTGTCCAGGTCAAGGCCGCCTCCATTGCCGAACAGCGCGGCCTCCAGCGGCGCATCGTCCGAATCCTCGTCGTCGTCCACTGGGTTCTTCTTGCTTGGGCGCTTCATGACAGCTGACCTGCGCTTACTCACCACGGGGGTTCCCTTCTTGTCCTTGCCCTCGCTCTTGCGTTTCTTGTCCTTGGCCTCGCTCTTGCTCTTCTTGTCCTTGGCCTCGCCCTTGCTCTTCTTCGTCTTGTCCTTGCCCTTCTTGGCCTTCTGCTTTGCTGTCGGAACAGTAGAAGGGCCGCTTCCAGCATCTGATGGCTTGTCGGCGCCCAGCGGCTCGGATTGTTTCTTCTTCGCCTTGGACGCGGCGGAGCTCTTGATGAAGAACGTCTTCGGGTCGATGTCGGAGTCGTCAGCCTTCTTCATGGTCATCTCCAGCGGCCCGATCGCATTCGTGACGTACGTCTTGAGGTTGGTGTACTGCTTGGTGAACTTCTCCAACGCGTCTTCAGCACTCTGCAGAATGTCATCGATTGTAGTGGTGTCCCACCTGGAGCTCTGGGTGCGGCTGGTGAAGGTCATGAGCTCACAGTCGAGGTCGAGGCACGCGCACCTGGTTTTGTCCAACCACCTGTCCTTGCTCAGCTTCTCGGCCCACGCTGCAACGATCATGCCCATGTTCTCAAGGCGTTGGAGGATACAAGTCAACCTCGCGATCTTCTGCATGACGGGTTCAGCTGGTACACGTAGCGAGTCGCCGCCAGACTCCACGACCTGGACCTCGAGATCGTCAGGTGGCCCAGCAGCGTCGTCCTCCTTCTCACGATTGGGCATTGCTGGCGAGGGAGGCCGCACCGAAAGGAATGACGGCCCAGATTCACCGAGTCGGTGGGCCGCACCAGAGAAGGCAACAAATTCTTGAGAATCTGTCATATGTCTGGCGCGAACTCCGCATGTTTGAGCCGAGATGGCTACGGGACCCGTGGGCGACGAGTGGGGTGTCCCGAGGAGCTCAACAGGAGGTCCCAGGGCAGTGGTTTGACAGGCGCGCCCAGTGGGGCGGTCAGCTACTTAGTCTCCAGGCACTCTAGCCTCTTCGTTCCAAAGTCGGTCATTGTATTACTGTTTGCTTTAGAGGCTTCGGGACGAACGTTTATCAGCTCACCAGCATCTGGGTACGCATTCGCTTGGTTTCGTTATGTTCATCGGTTCTGCGAGCGTTCTAACCTATGAATCGGCAATGTGTTTTGTGGGTCTCTGGACCCTTGTGCGTATGTTGAGACGTGTGTTGATGACGGTGATGGTGATGCCAATAGTTGTGATGAGGGTGGTGATGTTGATGAGGATGGTGACGGTGATGAATGGTAATGGTGTTGATGTTGGTGGTGATGATGATGATGATGGCGGTGATGATGATGATGCTGATGATGATGATGATGATGATGGTGATGATGATGATGACGCCTTTTTTGCAAGACGCTGGCCATGCGCTCCCCATGCTGTGGCCACTGGCTGTCTGGAGGAACGAATCCTGAACATGTTGAATGATTAAGACGCGGCACCTTTCCAAGCTTTCAACCAACGCTGAACGTGAAAGCAAGCCTGCTCCTGGGCGCTCCTGGAGGCAGCCTCCTTGGCCCAGCCTAAACTCAAACAGTACGCTTTCTGCATATGGTAAACCTCACTGTGCACACGTTTCCGAATAGTTGTTTCATCACCTGTGACATCGATGTACTGCAAGATCGGGTCTGTATCTGTCTGGGCGACGGGCGCCACTTTTGGCTTCTTCTTGAGATTGTCACCACTGTCGCCAGGTACCACTTTTGGCTTCTTCTTGAGATTGTCACCATCATCACTGTCGCCATCATGCAGAACAGGTCGCTTCGCGCGTCTCTTTGATGATGCTGCTGCTGCACGGGTCATTGCTGCGTACTCTGATGGTGATAGGGGCAATTTGTGCAAACCCTGACAGCTGAGCCAACTGTTCCGCGCAGAACGGGCCTGGAGAGGACTCGGGCGAACGAGTCGAAGCAGACGGCTTGAACAGCTTCTGCTCCAGCTTGTCGATGTCGCTCGAGGAGCCGTCGGAGATATCCACAACCTCTGGTTCAGGTTTCGGGATCATCGGCACCACCTCCACAATATTTTGCTTGCCGGTTAGGCGTGCACGAGGACCTGAAGTTGGAGCCAAGTACATCATGTTCATCAGCACGCTGAGTTGAGGAGCATCACGAGGTGGGCCCTGATCGCGCCTTTTGCGATCCAGCAACGACTGGAGCATCACCCGGAACCGCAAAGCACACATGTCAACTTCACATGGTTGCCAGTGGATGTTGTTTGATGTCAACCAATTTCACAATTGACGAGAGAACGATTTTTGATGTGGTATGTACCCATTCGAGAGTTCGAGCAACTCGTAGATCTCATTGTAGGCCTTCTTGATGGCAGACCAATCACTGGTATGATAGTTCGACGTCATTCTGCTCAACGACCACAACTTATCTTTTGAACATGTTGCAATTTTGATAGGACTATCGAAAAATCATTTGGCAGTCTCATCCGACAAATCGCAACCATGGGGTCCGCTTGCACTCAGACATTGTGCCAAAACGGCTACACACGTGAAGCTCAGGCGCAGGTGGCCTCCTCCCAACTCTCCTCCTCCACGTCCTCCTCCTCTTCCTCCTCCTCCTCCTCTCCCATCCCCTCCCTCTCGTCCCCCACACTCGGACCTCCCTCTGGTCAAATTCGTCGAGCGAAACTCGACCTCGGGGCATTTTCGACCTCGACCTCGAACTCAACCTCGAGGCATTCGTCGAACTCGACCTCGCGGAGGGGATATGATGAGCTTCCAGGGCAACGTTTGTGTGGAGTAGGGTTTCGGGAACGGCGTTCGCCAGAAGGCATAACGTCGGCCCTTGGGGGCCGTGCCTCAATCTTGGGGGCTGCGCGCGGCGTCGAAGCGGCGAGCGATACCTCCGTACGGCTTCGAGTTAGTCTGATCGCTCTGGTCGCATCTTCCTCCTCCTCCTCCTCCTCCTCCTCCCTCTCCTCCTCCACGTCCTCCTCCTCTTCCTCCTCCTCCTCCTCGTCCTCCTCCCCCATCCCCTCCCTCTCGTCCCCCGCACTCGGACCTCTCGCTGGACAACTACGTCGAATGAAACTCGACATTGATTCACTGTTTTGGGCTGGGCGCCACCCTAAAGGAGGAGGGGGTATGAGGAGGAGGAGGAGGAGGAGCAGCAGCAGCAGCGGCAGCAGCAGCAAGGCGTCACGGCCGCCACCCAGTAGCAGGAGGAGGAGGAGGAGGAGAAGGAGGAGGAGGAGGAGGAGCAGGAAAGCGTAGCGGCCGCCACCCAGAAAGGGGAGGGA